>APFE031684337.1:379056-467655 GCA_000404065.3 Pinus taeda
TTTGTTTATCAATAATAGACGACTATCATTATGGTTCCACTCTTATTGTCTTTTTTAATGATGATGAGTTATATCCTTTCTGACTGATATATAGTTGCATCTATTGGATTTTATGCTTGTGTTTGTGTCGTTCTTTGCATGTGTAGGTGTCCATTCATGGGGATCGTGGGGATCGTGACCGGGTGGAGCAAAGGAACGAGAGCGTTGACTCTTCTACATGTACTAGCGTAGGAATCTAGGTAGGCCCTCATCATTGGTCTTTAATTTCCAATTAGGAACTTGCGTGGTAGTGTTGTTTGATTATTGCTAGACCCATTCTGGGCTAGTAGGGATCGCCTCTGTCCGCAAAGGGGATTTACCTCCACAACAATGACATAAGCTCTCAAAATGTAGCAGCAACAAATAGAGGTACTAACATCATCTTATGCTAGTACATGGCCACTCAACACCTTGGCCATCTACATCCCATCAATGAACATCCTACAATAAAGTCATAATAACCTAGCATCCGTCACGCTCCATATGTGCATCATGATCAAAATCAATTGGTAGTAGCAATATGTCATAATAGGGTTTGCTTCCTTTTGAACACTCATCATTCCACAAGGACCATCAAACAAACATCAACATGGGATAAAAACAATGATGGAGGATCTACCTACTTGTCACAAGACCGATTCATGCATTTTTGGGCGATTTGATGAAGTTTTTGAGAAAATTGGGCTTGGCATCTCTATGCACCGTGCCTGAATCCCGACGCACCATGCCTTCCCTATATTCCATGCCAGTGTATTTTTGCATTGATAAATGCAGCCTAATGCATCGCGCCTTCCCTATGCATCGTGCCACCTGCCCAATGCGCCGCGCGACCACCTACTGCATAGCACCTTTTGCAGGAGACTTTTGGAGGCCTTATCGGTGTCCAAATTGGGCGCGGGATAGCACGTTGGAAATTTATTTGAGTCTACTTTCCAATCCAACTATAATTTTTTCAATTTGGAGTACATTTACCCTATCAAAAATTAAATCTCCCAAGACTGGTCAAAATGTGCCAAATGAGGCTGCCTCAAGGCAGAGCGCTGTTGCAGTAAGCTTTTGAAGGTCTTCCACAACTCTAAATTGAGCCCATGATAGTCCATGGGAAATATCTTTGTGTCTAGTTATCATTTGACTCATCAAAAAAGTCATTTGGCCAACCAAACTAGGAGAAAGCTTGATTTTCCCAAGGTCACATCAGAGGTGCACCAATTCTCCCAAGGCGACTATAATTTTGACATTTCTCTAAAACCATGACACCTGAGTAAAATGTGAAGGATGTTTTTATTCCTTGGCATAATTTGGACAAAAACCCCTCTTAGTTTTCTAAAATGCATCTTTTATTGCTCAGAAACATCATTTGAGTGAAACCTATCCCATTGTGTGGAACAAGGGATTTGTCAAAATGAATCGAAATGAAGGCGATAAGGAGCTTCTAAATTCTTGAGAAAATTTTGGGAGGTGGGGAGGTATGATAGGAAGTAGGTGAAAGTGGAATTTTAGAGATTGAGTGAGGGGAGGGGTCCAAAAGGACAAAACACAGGCCTAGCCTAGAAAATTTCCAAGTTGTAGCAAGAAACTAGGGTTTGTGCGAAAATGTGGAATTTGGGGGATTTTAGTGATGGGAAGTGTTTAATAAGGTACATTAAGGATAGGGGATGGTGTATGAACATCCGGATACAATTTTTTCTAATGATTTGACCATCCAAGAGAAATTACCTCCAAAACCCTAGGAGAGGTAAATCAACCTTGCCTAGGCGCAACTGAAGCATGAACGAGGTGTAAAATGGCCCATTGGAACTTTACATGATGATGAAAAACTATGAATGATGGTACACTCTGTTGAATGGTGACATGGACCAACATTTGGACAACTTTGAAAGGAGTGAACAAACCCTAGACCTAATAGCTAGTGACCAAATTTTACTTGAAGATGCTCTGCAATGACAAAATTTGACCTGGACACCTTAAAAATCACTTTGTAAGAGCATTTTTTATCACTGGAGGAAGGTTGCAAAGACTGACACTAACAATGGATCCAATGGGGATGGTAGCTCATTGGAGGTGCCAAGAACTATAGATCTCTAGGAAAGCAGGCAATGCCTTCCTCCATTGGGCAATGGAGTCAAAAGCTCAAGCTGAAATGCATGACTGAAAATGGACGAATTGACAACACAACTTGACTCTCACTCCACTAAAAACTGACTCGATACTTAAACACAAGCGACAAACTGGAAATGATGCTCAATATGAAGCTTATTCAATACAACCTACTCTAATTACTCTTTTCACCACCTGATCAAGTGAAATGGAATATCCAATGAAACCATGTAAGCATCATGGCTGATGTTTGAATTCTCTACAAGTGCTTGCTTATGAACAACAGGAGAGAACTACTGAAAGGAAACTCCCATGAAAACTTGTGAACAGATCCATTGAATACTATGGATTCTCTATCAACCTCCAAAAACACTGCATAAGGATCTTGAAATTCATGCACACTGGGACTTAGCTCATCCAATGAATTAATTATCTTCTCCTCATACCATGAATGCAAAATTTGATTTGAACTTTGTGACAAGACTCCTACTGAAAATGACAAAGAAACCGGCTACCGGATCAAGCTTGTATCAATACTTTTGTCAAGCTCACAGATAGTCAATGGAGAAGGACTTTGACTAGAGACATCATCCAACACATTAGCTATTGGATCGTGAAAAACTTGAAAAGACTGCTGCAACCCATTTTCTATTGTTTCTGATGATAGTACATGATTCCCTACAAGCGACTCATCCTTTACTGAAAATGTACTATGCAAATTTTCCTTCAAAAACTGAAATGATTCAAAGAAGAAAGGTATGGAATCATCTTGCATCATTTGATCATATGATCCAGCTTCCATGTTTTCATCTACAAATTGAAAATCAATGGCATTCGGGGGCTGCAAATCTAGATATGAGAAGTCTTGAATAAGTTTTTCATTGCTCTCAAGATGATCCGGATCAAGACTTATCGACAGTTGATTTCGAATTGCATGGAAGTTATCTCTGATGAACTGAAACGAATAAAAAAAAAAGGCAAAGGTCCTTCACTTACTTCAAAATTTGTTTAACTTTCCTCATCAATGTCATAGCTGATATGCATCAGCTGATCACTATATTCAAGCTGCTGAAAATGAACTTCCTCCTTCCACAAACTAGCTGTTAATTTGTCTACAAGATTAGCTTCTATTTGGATAACATAATCATCATCATACAGATCAAACTGAGGCAAATCATTAGTATAAAACACATCATCAAGCATACTTGTCATATCAACAAATCTCTCTTCTCCAAGATGATCTACAAAACAATCATTATCAGATCTATGACAACTAGGATAAGAAAGAAAATGTTTTGGATTAGCGATTTGTTCTTCTTCAAACAATGAGCCATGGGCTTGAACATTATACTCATCCGTTGTGATGATCCTTTGCATCATCTCTTCCACTGCACTTACGAAAATATCAAGATTTCCCTCTAGAGATGTCAATTCCTTCGGATCTATGTTTTTCATCTCTTCTTCCTTCAACTTTTCCCTTCGGATCAGTAAATGAGCCTCTACATCTATTGCACTATTCTGCATCTTTTCAAGTGTTGCAAGGTTCCTTTCTCTCAGCTGAAACTCCATTTCTAGATCAAAGGCACCCAGGTAATGCAAGAGAGTGGACCCGGGAGGAGGTCTTTTACTAAGAGGCATCAAATAATAAACTTGGTTAAATCTGGCATAAAATTGTTGTACTGTCTCCCTTGGTTGTCTTTTCAGCTGGTTATACTATTCTATAATCAAGAAAGGGTTTTGTCTGACCACCCACCTGTTGAGGAAAACTTTGACGAACTGCTGGAAATCTGAGATGCTCACATCAGGCAGGGTTTTGAACCAACTCTTGACTTTGCCTTGCAAAGAAAGAGAAAAAAGGCTAATAATGACATCCTCTTCATCAACTACAAAAAGGTCAAGAAAAGACTCAAAATTCAATACATGTCTCCCAGTAGTGATGTCATTACGGTCAGCATCAAATCTTGGTAGATATAGATTATAATTTTTAGGGAAATCATGGGATATAGGAGGTAAAATCAGAGGCTTGTATCGATCTGGAATTTTACAATGTAGTGGGGTATGTACAAAATCTAAAGAACTAGTCTTGGTCTCTTGGGGCTCATCAATTTGAAGATGGTCATATTCCAACTGGAACATATTTAAGGTACTGGGAGTAGTAGGAGACTCTACCTGATAAGAGTTTCATCGTCTTCTCAAGAAACCCTCGAGATATTGCTGGGCACCTTCAACCCTAAACTCACTACTAGAATTCCCATTAGATGCAGAGCTTGAGGTGAAATTGGTTACATCAACCGTCCTGCCTAAAGCCTTACCATTAGATCATCAAGTTATGATCAACCATCCTGCTGGAAGCCTTACCATTTGATCATCAAGCTATGATCACACAATGGATATCAGTGAAGGTGTTTAGAGGATGGAACTCTTGAGAGACCACCCTTGGGACATATAAATAAATTACTAAATGTTCGTACTGTCAAGATTTATATACATCAAAGTTTTCAATGTTAATTAAACAACAAAGACAACAAGGAATGTGATGATAAACCAACCTCCATAATAAGATGGATATGAGTAAATAATTGCAAAGTATTAAGTGAAGAACATGTAAAGGGTTAGGTTAGGATGGTAAATTCTTTCAAAACATTTATATAACATTAACATAAATATCCTTAACCCTTACCATAATACTATTTCCCATTAGTGTATCAAAATTTATAACATTCATATGGTAAGAATATGGTTGAGTATTCTTTTTGGTATTCTTATAATTATTACAAGTGGTATGAGACCCCTTTGGTTCTGACACCATGGCATATTTGCAACTAAAGAAAACAACATGTGAATGAAGACAGAGACAATGGGAGACAATATACAAAGGGGAAGCATACCACCAAACACACCAGAAGCATCATATGTAGGGGGAAATCCTGAAATTTTGATACAATTGGGAGAGGAGTCTCACAAGGGCAATGTATCTGGGTTAGAAAGATTCCAAAACTTTCGCACATAAATGACTAATTTAAGAACTCATAATGAGAGGCTTACACAAGAACACAAGACAATTTGAAGATTTTGTCCCATAGACAGAACCAACAAGAGCCAAACCACAATGCTTGCAATGGAAATAGAACCCCAACCTTTCATCAAAATTAGGATAACGCAGAATTGGCATGAGGATGAGATGAAGATGAAGGACGATTTCTAGGTTTCATCTTGTCATGATTTGTGGCATCGTCGGAGTAAGGGAAAGAGTAATACTAAGCACGAGAAGAGTAAATTGAGTTTGATTTTTATTGGCTCTTAGCAAAGGATAAGACCTAATTGTTTAATGTCTAGTACTTGGAAATCTCTCACTGATAGACTTTAGTGGGCTTCAAATAGATCTTGAGGTTTGAAAATTTACAGTACAATGTTAAAATCAAAAATTACCTATATTCTTTAATTATAAGCTCCAGAGTATGTCCCATTGAAGTAATGTGGATGGTTGAATAATAACTATCAGAATACCTATAGGATGGCTTAGAATCTCTAATAGTCAAATCTTAGTTGAAGGAGGTGCAAAGAAAAATGATGGTTGGTCACTTTATATAGATATCAAAGCTATGATGGAGGATTACTGCCAATCACGATTCATTTAGTGAAAAAACTATGGATGAATTGGTCACCTGAAGGATGCATCATGCAACAAAGTGATTGTTCACAGATATTTGAAGCAATGTGTTGGATGCAAAAGTGAGGACAATAGTTTACAACCCAAGCATACGTTGCAATCAAATTTATGGAAGTCTATATGAAAAATTGAAGAGAAGCCATTCTGCAGTAACTAAATCTATGATCACTGGGTAATGGTACTTTTTTGTTAATGCTTATCTGAAAGGTGATTTGGGAAGATAAATTTCGATGAAGATCTCTAGCATACTAGAATGATAGTGAAAAATGTTCATGGTCAATTACAAGTAGTTACGATCACCAAAATAAAAACACCTTATCATTAAGATTATAACCAATTTTGAAAGTTGTTATTTACTAGGTTTAGGGAGTGACTCAACTACCCAGTTTCATTGTAGTAGAAGTTCTTCTCGTATGTTGTAATCTCCCCAAATCATTTTTGAGTTAGTCTCTTATCTAGTTATCCTTTTCTAAAACGTAGACATTAGGATTTTCTATAATAAGAAACAAAAAAAAGTATGTAACTTGTGTCTATATATATGGTTGAATTCATACATGTTGTCCTATTTATTATTTTCACTTTGGGGCACGAATCACTCTGCCTATTAATGGTTCTCCTTTTTACATAACTCCCAATAGAGTCTTTTCCAAATTGAGGTTGTGAAGTACATATGCTATTATTCACGTTAGAATTCCGCCATTGGAGTCTGATTTCAAACAAAAAGAGAGGAGAAGTGGTTGATGGATGGGTTTTGTAATTCTTCCCACTCGGTTTTGAATTATCACAACTGCTTAATTAGACAGAGAAATCAATACAAATACTAGTGAAGCTTCCTCCTTATGATCAATTTGATGGCAAAAGATAAATGTTTCCATCAGGTATTGCTAAGAATTTCACACGAAAATAAAACCTAAGCCCCGATGTGTAACCATGAACATAACCTATCACGGTGAATAACAAATCAGGCCTATTAACTAAGCTAAAACTACACCATACTACAAAAGTGAACACACAAGCATATTGAATTAGGGTAAAAGTACACTAATGGCATAGACAAACAAAAGTTAAGAAACATGACACTCCACATGAATGGGATGATGTTAAGGAGACAGAGTAGCTTTTAGATATCTTTCCCCTTCCCATCATTTCACGGTTGGACATCAGTTTGTTGTCATTGAAAAGACAAAGCTAGACACGGAATTGTAGAAACTAAGACAATAAGATCTGGACCTGGGATTGTTGAAATGAAAAGGTTAGGAATTTTGAGAGGAAATGTACCTGGAACAGAAGCCTCGTGATTGTTGAGAGAGAGCATTGATCATTGTTTCAAAATGGAGGTTCTTATCCAACACAACAACAAAACTTTAAAATATTGAATGAAACCCTCAAGGCAATGCTGAATAATTTTGACAGAATGAATCAAAGGTCATGCATGATATATTGATATTTGAGATATATAGACATAGATTTAAGTATTATGTTCGTTAGCAAACCTTAAATCCCCATTATGGAAACCGGCGGTAAACTTTCGCAGGGAAGGGTGCAGAGGTTACCTTGCCAAACATCTAGAACCTGTAAGGGAGAAGCTATCTAGAAACCCTACAAAAAACAACGTGAATGAACCTCGACCAGCATGGATCGAGCGAGTAGTTACCATGACCAAGTTCAAGAAAACCTTCATCTCAGATGGGCATCAGAGTCTTGTACCATTGATGAGATCCAATACCTGAGATAAAGATAGGTGTGAGGATTAGAAAAGGTCTCCATAAGTTTCCATTGTGTGAATTCACTGTGAGGTAATGTCTCTAATAATATGATAAAAAATCTTTTTACTTCATTGAATCCAAAACCATCAAGGTAAGTTAACAGGGTATGGTACTCATCTTATGGAAAGATAAATTCTTGTTCATTTTCATCTTTGTTAATTTTAGGTATGTTCTATGCTAGATCAATTTATTTAAATTTTCACAGTTAGCAATCACATCAGCATTAAGATAAACTGCAAATAGAACATAAATATAAATCGCAGAAGACAAGCCAAGACAAGAGGACACAAGATGTGGTGCTAGCTAGGGACAAACCCCACAATGTGTGGGGAAACCATTGATCAATTCTTCTTTTATGTTCTTCAAAGTTCAGCAAAGAAAGAGAGAGAGAGATAGTACATTTACAACAAAAGTCAACACTTTGACTTATCTAGATCTAGCATAGATCATTTTGTATAACAATGAGATCATTTGAAGACATTCTGCTCCAACTGATTCTCCAAGGTGACTCCTTCACCTATCATCATGCTACATCTAGTCCATTTGTTTCACCTTACCGTGTAGCGCCATCATTCAACATCATGCATCATCATGTTGCTCATGATCTCATACATTAGAGTGCCCATACATCATGATGTCCATGATCATTATGCTACATCATCATGTTGTTTCATCCATCATCATGCTGCCCTGAGTTCTTCTGAGACTATGAGATCACATCTATGTATGATCAATTTCAGTCATGATCTAGACTATGATCATTATCATTCTTCCTTGAAGTATGATGAGACAACCTCATGTTGTGATGATATAGTCTCCTTCTTTATGTATGTTTAGAATCTCTGTTATGATGGAAACTTCTTCCATGGCTCTGCAATACATCCTGTTGAGGCTGCTATAGGTATGTCATAGTGAAGGCTGACTTATCCATCCGAGGGTATCATCTTTTATTACAGGTATGCGAAGAAGAGGTTGATCTAGATCCTAGATTTATCCCATATAGAAATGCGGACCTGTTTATGACTGTAGCTTCATTATTACCCTTACTGCTATAGGGTTTCACCATGAATAGCACATCTGGTTTCCTTCAACAGTGTATCTGGTTTCACCATAGCATATCAGGTTTCCTTGAACAATGTTTCACCATGAATGGCATATCAGATATTACCATGACTGTGTATGAACTGCTGGTTACCATCAACGGCATATCAGATATTTCCATGATTGCATATTGAGTTGCGTGTAGAGTATAGGGCATTGTTGTGTGTGTAATCTATGTACAGTGTGTAGTATATATTTCCATGCTGCGTTGTATGCCTATGTGTATATATATATATATTGCTGCATTGTGTCATTTCCCACGAATTGTGTTTAAGGTCTTCTCATGAACAACGTTATGATTGCGGCTCTTCAAAAACAGATTCTCACGTTGACTGCGGCTTAGGGCAACGTATCATAGCAGCTTCCATCTATCGTGGCTCCCTTCTACTGTGGCTTCCATCTACTATGGCTTCGTATATGGCATCATGTTTACTGTGTATTGCCATGTGTTAGAACTAGGGCATCATAGGCCAGCATACATTCTTATGGTGTCTCTCTCCTACTCCAAAACCAAAGACGTGGAGACGAGGAGATCACGTCAATGTGTATCTACCAAATGACATCAAATCCTCTTCTATTTATACCAAAAACGTATAGGTTGAATGGACATGAAGTTTGGGCTTCTTGAGCCTACATAAATTGCTGGTTGACTTGATAATAATTCCATAGTCAATATAAACTCATATCTTGATAAATACTTATCAAAGTCGGATGATCTTTAGATCAATCCTACACCTCTCTATGAGAGGGATCCAATAAAAATATCCACTGCCACAAATAAGTTAACCCACATGGAGTTTGGCCTTATTTGCCAATTTTAACACTCCCTCTCAACTAGGGAGAACTCCATCCATTGATCCATATGACCGGCTGTACTATCTCTGCCATCAATGTCCTGCACTGCTCTGTCTAGCTTTGCTCAAGTCTGCTTAGCTCTTCTAGCTCTGCTCAGCTCTGTTGGCTCTACTGGCTTTGCTCTGCTCTGCTAGCTCTACTCAAGTCTGTTGGCTCTATTGGCTCTGCTCAGCTTAGCTCTGCTAAACTATGAAGAAGAAGAATTGATCGAGAATGTCTCATACCATTCTCCACTGACCCGAAGTCAGTCTCAGAGTGCGTACCACTGGTCCCAAACCAGTCTCAACTGAGCCAAAGTTAGCGTCATAGTGGGTACCACTCCTACCACTGGTCCCAAACTAGTATCACAGTCTCAGAGAGTGTACCACTGGTCCTAGACCAGTCTCAACCAACCCGAAGTCAGTGTCATAGTATGTACCACTCTCACTCATCCTAGACTAGTCCTACACTGATCTGAGGTCAGTCTCAGAGTATGTACCACTGGTCCCAGACCTGTCTCAACCAACCCGAAGTCAACATCATATTAGATACAACTCCTACAACTAGTCCCAAACCAATATTATTGATAGGAGATGAATTAAGGTCATCCTAGCATAAGGAGTATAGTAGATACAACGATGCATCCATCGATACTACTATGTTCCCTATCCTCATTTCCCTGCTCATTGATCAGATGAGATGTACTTCCCATGAGTCCCAGACTGCATCAGTAGGATGCCTTGACAAGAGAACTAATCATCCTGCTACATAAATTCCATGGAGAACACATCATCCAGGCCTCACAAGAGAGATAATTGTCCTGCCACATAATCATCATGGAGAACACATCATCCAGGCCTCACATGAGAACTAATGATCTTGCTACATAATTGTCATGGAGAACAGATCATCCAGACCTCATAGGAGAACTAATCATCCTGCTACACAGGAGAGCGAATCATCCTGTCCCACAAGAGAGTGAATCATCTTGTCCCATAAGAGAGCGAGTCATCTTGTTTCATAGGAGAGCGAATCATCCTGTCCACAGGAGAGTGAATCATCTTGTCCCAGTGCACACCACCAGGGGAGGGTGAGTCACCATGTGGTCGTATGTTGCTCCAGTAAGAACTGCAAGCTTCAAGAGCTCCTAGAGCTCAATGTATGCAACATGTAGGACCCTTTTACGAGGGTCTCTTGATGACTCCAAGTCATTCAGGAAAATCACAAACTTGATCTTTCCCCAGGGCTCTGACAAAGTGTAGCAACCTATACATCATCTAAGTACGATGGAGCCTCCTTGCTCATTGACTTACAATATCCTAGAGAAGGTAGTATATGATGTCTATCCAGTGAATACACGATTCCTCAATAATCAAATCCCACCTCTCGTTGTCACAGAGAATCACAGTGGCATTCATCATGTGTACTCACTGAAGAGTTTCCACAACTAGACAAATTCATATGAGGTCATACTCATAGTTATGTATCCAGTCTCAGCGGTACTTATAACAACCGATTTCTGCTTCCTACACGTCCATGATATCGAGGTAGAATCCAAAGAGAACCAACACTAAAAAGTGCTCTAGTGATCCTCCACACTGCCTACCCAATAAGCATTCGAATAATCATGCAGTTTTCATATTTCCGGTAGTGTATCTTAATCCATGAGAGATTGTGCCGTGAAGACATCTTAGAAGATTCTTGGCACCAATCTAGTGAGGCTCAACCAAATATGACCTCCATGTGCTAACTGAATCACATATGTCTGGGCGGAAGTTCACCAAGAACTTTCCTAAATCTGATCGGACATCACTACCATATAACTTCTAAAGTTAAGATCCTTGAGGTAGTCACAGGCTTGCAGTTTCTCTTTCCACATTTGGAATCCAACTCCCTCTAACTTCTATGAATGAGAGGGTCTGCACCTGTCAGACATAGGTGCCAGTAGGATAGGTCTATCATTCACAACCTTCAGATGGGTTGGATCGATTTCACTCCTAGTGAATCTCAGCTTCATGACACAGTTGTTGATCCTCTTATACAATGCTCGGGGTGTTTTACTTCAAGCCATAAATGGCTTTCTACCACCTGCATACATGAGATTCTTGATCATGAATCTCAAACTCCTTGAGTTGTTCCAACCCTGTGGACCTGTTGCATGAGGGGAATGGTCCCCTTACAAGATTTTCATTCAGTACATTTCAGGCATGTACCTTCATGCTCCTTTTAGAATTCAGGCATCCTAGTCACCATCTGACTCACAGACCTCTGATGTTGAGTCAATGGTCATGGTCCCCAGTGGACTTGATACAGCCGTGAACTCTAAAACATCTTTGAAAAATCTATTTTCAAACACATACCTTTCCATCGATGAGTGCCACCCAGAAGCCTTAAACTTGCATTTCCGAGAAGGACACCAGGTTCTTCTTGTGATGAGGTACATAAAAGTGATTTGGGGTTACTTACTTTCTTTGAAGAGACAACCATTTCCTTGATTACCTGCATTATCAGTCATTCCTTTGATCATTGAAGATGTCCCTAGAATGATTGTTATCTTCAACAAGAGATGTGTCTCTACCATTCGGATGCTCCTTCACATAATGGCCGAATTGCAACCAAGGCATCTGCCTTTCCTTCCACCCTTAGATATGAGCTTCCCAATGAAGTGATCTTTAGATGGGCCATCAAAAACTTCTGCTATGCCATTTTGATAATATGCTCTTCTTTGACTTCATCCTTTGTGAACTTAGAAGAGAGATGTGGAACCCATTGATCATTGTCCCTATTGTCTTTGGTGATTGCTCTTTAACTCTTGCTTGGGCATTGTCTTCACCTCACCTCCGATGCCATGTTAATTTTAGGTATGTTCTATGTTAAAGCAATTTATTTAAATTTTCACAGTTAGCAAACACATCAACATTAAGATAAACTACAGATAGAACATAAATATAAATCGCAGAAGACAAGCCAAGACAAGGGGACACAAGATGTAGTGCTAGCTAGGGACAAACCCCACAATTTGTGGGGAAACCCTTGATCAATTATTCTTTTATGTTCTTCAAAGTTTAGCAGAGAAAGAGAGAGAGAGAGAGATGGTACATTTACAACAGAAGTCAACACTTTGACTTATCTAGATCTAGCATATATCATTTCGTATAACGATGAGATTAGTTGAAGACATTCTACTTCAACTGATTCTCCAAGGTCACTCCTTCACCTATCATCATGCTGCATCTCCTCCATTCGCTGCACCTTACCATGTAGCACCATCATGTGGCATCATGGATCATCATGCTTCTCCTGATCTCATACATTACGCTGCCCATACATCATGTTGTCCATGATCATTATGCTACATCATCATGCTGCCCTTAGTTCTTCTGAGACTATGAGATCACATCTATGTATGATCAATTTCAGTCATGATCTAGACTATGATCATTATCATTCTTCCTTGAAGTATGATGAGACTACCTCATGTTGTGATGATATAGTCTCCTTCTTTATGTATGTCAAGCATCTCTGTTATGATGGAAACTTCTTCCATGGCTCTACAATACATCTTCTTGAGGCTACTATAGGTATGTCATTGTGAAGGCTGACTTATCCATCCGAGGGCATCATCTTTTATTACAAGTATGATGAGAGGAGGTTGATCTAGATCCTAGATTTATCCCATATAAAAATGTGGATCCGTTTATGACTATGACTTCATTGTTACCCTTACTGCTATAGGGTTTCACCATGAATAGTGCATCTGTTTTCCTTGAACAACGTATTTGGTTTCACCATAGCGTATCAGGTTTCCTTGAACAAAGTTTCACCATGAACGACATATCAGATATTACCATGATTGTGTATGAACTACCTGTTACTATCAACAACATATCAGATATTTCCATGACTGCATATGAGCTGCATGTCACCATTAATGGCATATCAGATATTACCATGACTACATATGAACGACATATCAGATATTACCATGATTGTGTATTGAGCTATGTGTAGAGTATAGGGCATTTTTGTGCATGTAATCCATGTACAGTGTGTAATCTATATTGCCATGCTACGTTGTATGCCTACGTATATATATATCTATTGCTGCATTATGTCATTTCCTGTGAATTGTGTTTAAGGTCTTCTCATGAACAACATTATGACTGTGGCTCTTCAGAAGCAGATTCTCACGTTGACTATGGTTTAGGGGAATGTATCATAGCAGCTTCCATCTACCATGGCTCCCTTCTACTACAGCTTCCATCTATCATGGCTACGTATATGGTATCACGTTTACTACGTATTGCTGTGCATTAGAATTAGGGCATCATATGCCAGCGTACATTCTCATGGTGTCTCTCTCCTACTCCAAAAACCCAAGACGTGGACAGCAGGAGATCACCTCAATGTGTATCTACCAAATGACATCAAATCCTCTTCTATTTATACCAAAAACGTATAGGTTGAATGGACATGACTTTTGGGCTTCTTGAGCCTACATAAATTGCTGGTCGGCTTCATAATAATTCCATCATCAAGATAAATTTATATCTCCATAAATTCTTATCATAATCAGATGATCTTTAGATCAATCCTACACCTCTCGATGAGAGGGATATAATAAAAATATTAGCTGCCACAAATAAGCTGACCCACATGGAGTTTGGCCCTATTTTTATTAGATCCCTCTCGATGAGAGGGATCTAATAAAAATATTAGCTGCCACAACTAAGTTGACCAACTTGGTTGATCCAATCCCTCTACTCTAATACTTCTCACATGGATACGTTGTCAATATATTGTGTGTAAAATTAAGATTGTTTGTGATCCCATTTTTAGTATCATGAATTAAATATTTCCATCCAATATCTACTTTATTTTGTATAAACATGAGAAGGACACATGAAAACTTGATTTACTAGTGACGTTACTTCTAAATAATCCATAACATCATAATATGATCCATAGAAACATCACTAAAAGTCAACCAATATTAAATAGTTATCAATTTAATAATTCATTATATAACAGTAATCTCATTCCTCCATTCGCACAGGTTAAACATAGATTGCAGAACAAATATAACAGTAAGGTGTTCTTTCAACTATCCTCAAAAATTTTAATTAAAATAAAAGTAAATATAAAAATAATAATAAAAATAAAAATAAAATTAATTTAAGATTCTAGCCGACAGTGTGTTCCTAAAAATTTTCCCTCATAAGTATTTATTCTGTCTTGATTGCTCCTCTTTTATCATCATTCTTAATCCCGATGATGGATCCCATTTGGGATTTGAAACATTGGTATAAAAATGTTCATACTGTGGATTCTCCGGCCAATAATTTGAAAGATACAAGCCACAGATCTCTTAAATCCAAATTCATTATATAGTTTAATATATGTTATTTTCTAAATAACCCATGGTTGATAATAGTTTTGTTAACAATAACAAACAATATTATATAATAGAATATTGTTGTGTGCTTTTCCATTATCAAAAACAAAGTTGTTCATATTTCTACTCAATTTGAAAAAAATACACATAGTAGATACTTATAGCATTCACAAGGAATTGAGGTCATTATATTCTCCTTACAAATTTCTATCTCAATATTTTAAATTCCAGCAAAAAAATTAAGAAGCCCATAACCCTTTACAAAATTGATTGTAAACATCTAGTATTGAAATATTTATAATTAAATTATACCATGATAAAAGTTTAATTACTTCCAATAAGGAAATGATGTACTCTATCATCACCTAGAATTGAGTACTCTCGCAAATGTCTATGTAGATATGACATTCTATTCACACAAGATTGATTATTGCAAAAAATATTTGGAGTTCTACTCTTCATCTAGCCATAGACCTTATTGCTCCAGATATTTCAAAAACAAGTCACACATGAGTCATCAATCCATTACTATGTTGTCTCTTCTTAGCCCTGTCCTCAATTACACAAGAAAACGTGATGCCATCTTCTCCTTCTTCTCCCTCCTTATATAGAATATGTCAATGGTAAGGAACCAAACCCCTATGGTCCACCTATCATTATATAATTTTTCCTTTGTCTTAGCATTTTCCATTCACATAAACCTACATTAGGTACTATTCTTCCTTTGTCTTCAATTTTGTAATAATCAATATAATAATTATCTAGTAAAATTTATACTTGTTACAAATTTCAAATTTATGAATGGAATGTCAAGAAAAGGTGTCATGTAGATATTGAACATTGCATATCTTAAATAAATATAGAATTTGCATATCTTTAAAAATTGCAACTCTAAAAGTTGCACCAATGCTCGTTTTGCACATATCAAACAAGATTTTAGAAGGAGACCAAAATGTGAGATGAAAACCACCAGCGTAGAACTTTAATTTGAAAATCCCAAAAACCCAACTTCCCTATTCAATAAGAAAACGATAGATAGGAAATGTAGGTGAAAATGTTGAAAAGAATAACCACTTGGTTCTTTCTCATATAAATTTTCTTGATGAATGAAAATAGTGTATTCCTTTGTAGAAAAGTATGAGCTCTGAAATGTTCCATGAGAATTGCATACTCTTGGGGCTTGGTTTTCAAGGCAAAGTCTAATGTTCACTCTGAACTAACTATGATCATCAATAACCACTTCGTGAATGCTAGTACTCATCCAGTAAACCAACCACACTAGAATTTGAAGCCGAATAGGTCAAAATGGAAATTAACTATGTTAACACAAGAGTTCAATAAGAACTTGAATTTTGTTATTCGTGCCTACTAGGGAGAGATTTCCATTAAATGAAATCATAACACAAGCAATAATACAACTAAGTATAAGTGATCTTAGTGACGACGTTACCAAAGATGTAAGTGAAGGACTGGGAAATTTATGGTGATCATGGGAATGATAGATCTCAAACAAAACATGATGATGTTGTTTGGAGAGGGACATATCATTGTGGAGGGATGGATTTAGTTTCTAAAAGGGTCTCAACTTAGTCTCCCTATTTGGATGGGTTGTTTATCTCAAATACAGTGAGATTGGTTAAATTCAACTTATCAGGTTCATGAGGGTAGGAGAGGGAGGCGAAATAGAGATGGGAAGCTTAACAATCATCTAGAAGGAAAATATATGCTTGCATGTAAAGGTAAAGGGAATGTTAGGGGGGTAATTTGATGCAAAGAAATGGTGAATTATGCTTCCCTGAATGCGCATCATGAGACTGTGCTTAAGATTCACCATTCTGAAGTTGTGAGAAGACTAGAGTGTAAGCACAAGAGAGAAGCTAAACATATTGCGGGTTGATAAGAGGGCCAAGAAGGCCCTTTCCAGTTCTTGCTCTTTTAGATTAGAGACATAATATTTAAGAGTGTTTATGAGGTAGCATATGCTGGCAGGGGTGTTTTTGGACTGTCACCATGGAAAAAATTATCTAATGGATAAAATGAATGCCTGCTTCCAAAGAAAATTTCAATGTCAAGGAGAAACTTGGGAGGGGTAGTTGATGGTTCCCTAAGCTAGGTCAAGTGCTTGCAATGGATTAAAGATGAAGTTATGCTGCAAAGTCTACAAGGAATATGATTATGCAATAAATGCAGATGAAAAATTGGAATTCAAAGTCTAGGTCTCATTACAAAGAAGCGGTTCAAACAGTCACCACTAAGTTTTGAATGGAATCTAAAATTTGACTTTCTCAAAATTGAATGAAGTTAGAACCACTCTGAAACAACTCGAAACAATTAATGTCAATATTAAAGATTTAAGCAAAAGTTGGCATTATCCTTATCTTTCCTTTTGACAGAGGAAAGATAAGGAGAATGTCAAACTTTTACTTTTACTTTAAAAATTAAATATTACCATTAATTACTAGGGTTAGGTTTTGTAGGGCCCTAGGGTTAAGATATTTTTTTTCCTTTTAATTATTTTTTATTAATAAAATATTATTTGGTGGTCGTTAGCTATGTTGCACTACATTCTTCAGAATTGGTCAGTTTACTAGAGAACTAGTCACTTTGGTGTTTTAAGGTCAGTTCAATACAAGACCAACCTTAGCGAATCTGAACCACCAAACTAGACTAGTACAACTCTAAAACCATTGGTACCAACCAATTCGACTAGTTATAGGCTAGTTCCAATAAGAGTGTGCCCTTCTCATCCTCATCTTAAGTCGTTTTGTTGGATCCTTTCAGGAATGGTGATTTGGAGAGTGTCATAAACTCTCAGACTATTGTGAGCACCTACAATCATAAGTAGTTAAGACTCGACAAAAATATATTTGCAAGGAACTGGTACAGACATCCCAAAACATATGTAGTGAGGACAAGCATGCAAGGAACTATTACATACCTCCCAAGATACTTAGTGAGAACGTGCATGACCAAAAAGAATTAGAAAAAAAATTATCCACCCTCAAAAACCCTACCCCAAACATTGAAGTGTGGTGCAAAACAAATTGCTAGTAGGTTATTAATGCTACCAAAAAGAATTCCCTCTCCAATTTCACAATAAGCTCCTACTCAAGCTACCTCATCCATTATGGTTATAGTAAGTTCTTGCAACTGCGTGAGCTACAAGAAATTAAAACTGCATTGGAATCTCCACCAATCTTAGGGAACTTGAGTTCTCAGCACGCCCCAAATATTTTGAGTTGATTGATTAGTTAACTAGATGATCATTGAGTTTGATTGAAGTCCCACTGCATAAATGACCTTCCACTAGTCCCTACAAAAGTTATAACTTGTTTAACTGACAACAACCTGAGATAATTGACCTTTATTGCTACAAATTAGTAATCGCATATGCAGAACTAAACTCCAACTCCTCCAACTCGAATTTACTGAATAAATTAGTTGAGAAAAGCCATGTCACACAAGTTAACATCATCCAAGTTGTCTGTTGATGTGGAAATTTGAATTTTTCAATTTAATCAAGAAAAAATCAAATTGAGATTTTGTTGTTGCATTTTTCAACACATAGTTCATTGGAATGTATTACTTTCACTATGAACTTGGCATAGTTCGCATGTTAAGTTCATAAGATTTTGGGCTGATGTGGTTCTATGTGTTGTGTATATAAATAATAGGTGTCCATCTCTTGCTATTAGAAACACAACTCCCTATGAAATGTGGTGCGACCACATTCCTTCGGTGAGGCATCTCAAGGTTTTTGGTTCCTCCTATTATGCCTTCATACCTAAGGAACATATAAAAAAAACTTAGTAAAAGGAGTCACAAATGTATCTTCTTTGGGTAGTCATACCTCCAAGGCATACCATCTCTATGATGAAGTGAATAAGAAGTTTATAATATCTATAGATGTAATCTTTCTTGAGTCCTTCAAGATTGACAATGTTGTTGAGTGGCAGCTTAATCGTTTGGATAGATTCAAACATGCAAAGTATTTTCAAGAGTTTGATAGTGAGATTCCACATCTCATTCCCTTAGCTCTATACTTTATACAAAGGGCCTTAAACAAATCAGGTTGAAGGAAATTCCTTCCCCTGCTTTGTCAAGAAAGAGCTAAGAGACTACTAGCAGCAGGTAGCCAAATCTAACAAGTAGTGATGCTACATGCAACATACAAAGCAAGGATTAATGTAAAGGAGTAATGAAAATGAGTGTACTGACTAGATACATATCATCAAACGTCCTTCATCCCACTTAGGATGCCTTGCATCATGCCTGGTTAGTCATAAGAAAATGTTGGTCACAACCTCCGTACCTTAAATAAACAAGTGGTAATAGTCTTCATCTTCTAAGCTATGTAATAAACAAGTGAAATGGAACAATATAGGTAGAGGAAACACATGAAATGACTTTCATTTCTTGCAACCATGCATGTCATTGAAGATAGAATGATATGACAATGATAAGAAAACTTTTAAGCTACAGTAAGAGGTGTATTTCAAAATATGTGCTTTGTTTTCCATATCTAGCCTCCAAATGGGTTATGCATCAGATGGAGTATTCAGATGATCCCGATATTCTATCATACCTTTGATTCCTTGGTGATGTGAAAATCACTCGTGAGTGATCTCAGTTAATTAATTAGTTAATGAAGGTATTACAGACTCATGTGATGGTGTGTGTCTATGTTATCTTAGGCAACGGTTCGATCAGATTGCAAAATACACAAACACTCGAAAATGGAAAACAGTAAGAGAAACACCATAAGTAAATACAAGAACACAACAAATTAACAAGGAGTTCACCCAATCCTTCTGGGCTATGTCTCCAGTCCAGCTTTTAGTGGTGGCATTTTCTTATTGTGTCTTTAAATCAGAGTTTTCACAATGAGGAGCCCAATTTGAGTCTCCTGAAACAAATGATTCTTAGCAGGGTGGTTCTTGGATTCCCCAATCCACTAGAGTGCACAGACTCTTTCTTACTAAGTCTTGACCTCAACTGGTTTTGAATGGGATAAGTCCAATTTGGTACCCAGTTCCTGATAGATATCCTCTCAAGGATTGCTTGAACCTCTCAAGCACTCTGTCTGCGTGATGCCACCTTACTCTACAGGTTACCTCGGCTCTCTGTTTTTTAATTCTTACTTATTCTCTGTTTTGTTTCTCTGTCTCATTGTCTCCTTCTTTCCTATAGTGTTCACTTCATGCTCTCCCTGTCTCTACCTCTGTTTGTTCATGTCTTAAAGCCAATTCCTCCCATGATTGTTCGCTTCCTCTTCCGCCCCTTCGGATTGCCTACTACTGTTTGCTTGGGGTTCCCTGCCTTTGCGCCATTGCCACTATGTAACGTCTCGCAGGGAAGTGGCCACTTGTATTCTCACCAACTACACGAACTCTTCTTCGAATGGTTCGGTATTTCGGTTATTCTATGTAATGATTCATCCACCAACTCAACAGTCAAATTAGGCTTTAGACTTTTATAAGCCGCGACTTAATTCTCCGTCCAGATCCGGTCATTCATTGGGCGCAATCTCTACCATCGGATCTGAAGCCCCCAAATCCTACAGTGTTCACTCTTATTGTGCGATTGACTTGCTTGATCGTTAGCCTACGATGAAGGGTGATTTTCTCTCCCATCCGCTGGACACGTGTTATGCAATGTGTGGAATCACTCATTCTCTCGCCGAATCCACTTACTGCCCAACTTGCGTCTGACATTCCACTAGTTTTTGAAGGCAGGGTCTGCCTTATCCTTTAGCACTTTCCCTATGGTTTCCTCGCTTTCGATGCGACCGAGAGCTCAAGGATTTTCCTTCTCAAGAAATTTTGCCCAGCAATGCACTAAGTGCTAATCGCACATCAGAAACAGCATCTGTTTTCTGATCTGAACTTCCTAACTGCTAGTTTACATCCTACACAGTCTCCATGGGCCTCGGTCAGTGTGCTTTGACCGAAGTCCTCCTCATTCCTTGCTGGATACAAACTACCACTATCTAGAGGTCTTCCCGATAGTTCTTTGTTCACAATTTTTTGAAGTCTGTCCTGATTTGATACAATCATAACACTTTGATAATTTTCATGGATCCAATTCGAATCATGAACTTACCACTGAAAACGATTTTGGACCACCAAAAGTTGGTTTTCAAGCAACGACTAAGTGAGGGTACAATTGTCTCACTTGTCTAATCTCTATCCACTTTGCACTGCTCGGCTTTGAACCCTTGAGCCCAACTCTGAGGTAGTCAACATCTCCCCTATGCATCACCCTCACCTTCCTATCTAGAATTGTGTCGTCCTACAATTCATTAAGATATTCAGGTAACATGTCATCAATAGAAGGCAATTGACTCTGCTCTTCGGGATCTTCAATTAGTGAAGGTTCAAACAATCTTAAGCAATCTGCATTTATGACTGAGTAGATGTGCATGTAAGCTGGTAGATGAAGGTGAAAAGCATTCTCACCAATCTTCTCAAGTATCTTGAAGGGTCCATATCTTATAGGCTTTAGCTTTTTACCTTCACCTTGCATCGTCTCCTTGCTGATATACATCTAGTCTTAGTCACCAACTTGGAAACTATGCTCCATTCGATGCTTGTCATGCCTTGCCTTGTATTTGGCTTAGCTCTTTTCTAGCTATTCCTGTACTTCCTAGTGGATCTCTTGGATCTTTTCAATGAACCTAGTTGCCCTATCCACATCACTGTGTCCCTCAACTATGGTGTCTTTACCAAAGACAAAATCCAAAGGAGACCTTGGTGTGAAACCAAAATAGGTCTCAAAAGGAGATCTCTGTGTAGAAGAATGTTTTGCTCTATTGTAAGCATGTTGCACATAACATAAAAGTTCATCCCAAAGCTTAGGATGCTTGCTGCAATATCCCCTGAGTAACTGGATCATTGTCTTATTAACTACTTCTATCTGGCCATCAGTTTGTGGATGAAAAGCTGTGTTTTTCTTCAGTTTGGTGTCCATCAATTCCAACAGACTTGGCCAAAACTTCCCCACAAATTGGTTGTCTTGATCAGATACAATGGAAGTGGGTAATCCAAAATGAACCCATACATGTTGAAAGAATATTTTTGCAGTTTGTTCAGTTGTAATCTATTTATTACAAGGTATCAAAATACACATTTTGCTGAACCTATGCACAACAACATATAGATAATCATGACCTTTCCTAGATTTAGGCAGTCCTCCAACAAAATCCATGGAAACACTTTCCCAAGGGTGAGAAGGAACTGGTAATGGAGTGTACAAGCCTAGTTTTCTATTTTTGGGCTTGCTTTTTGCACACATGGTACACCCTCTTACATATCGAGAAACTGTCTCATTCATTTTTGGCCAATAACAAAATCTTTGCAGCTGTGCAATTGTTTTACTTACCCCAAAGTGACCAGATATTAGAGAAGTGTGTGCTTCTCAAATTGTGGTTACTCTTTCTGTTTGTGGAATGCATAACTTCCCACAATGGTATAATAGTCGGTCCCTTACATGATAATCCAATTCTTCTACTTGTTTTCCTTGACTTAAAGTTGCATAGACATCTTTAAAGTTTATATCTTGAGCATATTGTTTAATGTAGCTCTAAAGTTACACAAAATTATGCTTAAGTATATTAGATGCATTTATAATGGGTCTAGATAACATATCTGCAACTTTATTGTGTATGTCCTTTTTATATCTGATGACTAAATGAAATTGTTGTATAAAACCCATCCATTTATAGTGCCTTGATTGTTGCAACTTAGTTTGGGAGTGTAGATATTGAAGTGGTTGATGATCAGTATGCATTACTTTACTATCTCTTTGCCCATCAAGTAATGTTTCCACTTTTTCACACTCTGTACTAATGCATACAATTCTTTATCATATGTAGGATAGTTAACCATTGCAGAATTAAATGTCTCATAGTGATAACATATGGGTTTACTGTGTTGTGTCAACACTGCTCCCATGGCATAGTCACTGGCATCCGTTTGGATCTCAAATGGTCTTTGAGGATCAGGTAGTGCTAGTACAAGTGTTGTGCTAATATTTTCTTTCAAGGTGTTGAAAGCTTTCTGTTGTTTAACTCCCCACTGAAACACCTTGGTCAATCGTGTTAAAGCATGTAAGGGAGCTGCAATTATAGAAAAGTTAGAAATGAGCCTCCTCCAATATTGTGCTGCTCCTAAGAAGCTTCTAACTTCTGTAGTAGATTCGGGTTTAGGCCAGTTCACAATGATTTCCACCTTAGAGGGATCTATCTTCAATTCAACACCCCCTACTATAATGACCCAAATAATTCAAAGATGTGTTGCCAAATTCACATTTTGAGAGTTTAACATAAAATTTTTCTCTTTTCGAAACATTTGGTGTCTGCTTAACATGCTTTAAATGTTCTTCCCATGTTTTTCTAAATATCAGAATGTCATCTAGATACATAATAACAAAATCATCAATAAAAGGTCTAAGTACATCATTCATTAATCTCATGGAAGTAGAAGGAGCATTAATTAAGACAAAAGGCATAACCAACCACTCATACAATCCCTGCTTTACTTTGAAAGAAGTCTTCCATGCATATTGTTCTGCAACTTTGACCTGATGGTATCGACTATGCAAGTCTAACTTGGAAAAATAAACAGCTTCTTTCAGTTGATCTAAAAGATCATCTATGCGGGAAGGGGATAATGATTTTTTATTGTTATCTTATTCAGTTCTCGGTAAGCAATGCACATTATCCACGAGCCATCTTCCTTTCTCACCAAAATTATTGGTGACCCACATGGTGATGTGCTAGGTTTGATGAACCCCTTCTCGAGCAACTCCTACACCTGCTTCTTGATTTTTGCGTTCTCTAAAGTGGAAAACCTCTTATACCTATCACTGCAATAGTTGTTTCATCTCTTGAGTCCGGCCCCAAGTCTTCTGAATAGCTGTAGCAGTCTTCTTCTTCTTGCCCTTGAACTTCTTAGGTCTCAACTGCAGATGCAGAATCCAAGAGTGCTCATCAACATGCACATCCCTTTTATAGTGAGTGCATGAAGCCTTGATTTTCTGTGTAATGTTAGCCTTCCTTGCTTTCCATTTCTACTTTCTTTTCTCCTTATTCTTACTTGCAATGGGTTGGGATGATCCCCCAACGTCTAGATGTCCATTCTTTCCTCTCGATTCTAGATGAGTAGCTTGAACAAATACCTCATCTATACTAGTGGGATTAAACATGAGGATAGTGTGCATCATGTAGCTATGTAGACCACCAATGTACTTCAACAGAGTCTCAGGTGAGTCTAATGATATTCCTAGAGTCAATGCTCTCTTTCTAAATTCTTGAGTGTATCCCTGTACACTTCGCCCCTTCAACTGTCGAAGAGTTCGCCAACTCATCATGGCTTGCTGCATGTAGGCCAATGGATAGAACTACTTTTTTATTGTAGAAACAAATTCACTCCAGACAGAGATAGTCTTACTATGTCTCTTCAGGTCAGCTTGGGTCCTTCCTTCCCACCAAATCAAGGAAATGACTCCAAGGCGTAGGCTTGCCAGTTGAATCTTGCTCTTGTTTGAATCGATATTATGCACTCCACAATAAACATCAGTTTGTCTAATCCAATTGTCCAGCTTTTCTACATTCAACTCTCTATCATATATAGGTAAATCAAATTTAACATCCAGTTTAATCAAAGATTCCTTCTTTTTATGTTCAGGGCTATTAGGAGGTGTGAGAAAGCTTTCTTATTTCTCCTTGCCTTTTGAGTGGTCATGGAAGTGAGACTCATCTTCTCCTTTATCTTGTTTGGAGCCTGATGAATCTTCATCTTTGTGTTTTCTAAAATCCCTATACATTTCCTCTACCATGGACTTTATGGCTAGGAAACTATCTATGAATTGAGGGTCTCGCCCCATAGAACCTTCCTTTGACATTGTCTTCTTAGGATAGACTCTCCCATTTTTAGGATTAGTTTCCACCAACTCTCCTTCTCCTAATTTAAGCTTTGATATAGTTAGCATTCAACAGCTAAATCCAACACAAGCTTGTCTAACCTTAACAACCTTTTTCTCTGATACCACTTGATCTAAAAATCACTTGCGAGTGATCTTAGTTAATTAATTAATGAACGAAGGTATTACAGACTCATGTGCTGGTGTGTGTCTACGTTATCTTAGGCAACGAATCGATCAGATTGCAAAATACACAGACACTCGAAAATGGAAAACAGTAAGAGAAACACAGTATGCAAATACAAGAACACAACAAATTAACAAGGAGTTCACCCAATCCTCCTGGGCTATGTCTCTGACCCAGCTTTCAGTGGTGGCCTTTTCTTATTGTGTCTTTAAAGCAGAGTTTTTACAATGAGGAGCTGAATTTGAGTCTCCTGAAGTGGATGATGCTTAGTAGGGTGGATCTTGGATTCCCCAAGCCACTAGAGTGCACAGACTCTTTATTACTAAGTCTCGACCTCAACTGGTATTGAATGGGATGAGTCCAATTTGGTACCCAATTCCCGACAGATATCCTCTCAAGGATTGCTTGAACCTCTCAAGCCCCCTGTCTGTGCGATGCTACCTTACTCTGCAGGTTACCTCGGCTCTCTGTTTTCTACTTCTTACTTATTCTCTATTCTGTCTCTCTATCTCACTATCTCCTTCCTTCTTATAGTGCTCGCTTCACACTCTCCTTGTCTCTGTCTCTGTCTGTTCATGGCTTAAAGCCAATTGGTCTCATCACTATTCACCTTCTCTTCCACCCCTTCAGATCGCCTGCTGTTGTTCACTTGGGGTTCCCTGCCTCTGCACCATCGCCACTGTGTAATGTCTCATAGGGAAGTGGCCACTTGTCCTCTCACGAACTATTCCAGCTCTTCGTCAAACGGTTCGGTATTTCAGTTACGCTGTGTAATGATTCATCCACCAACTCAGTGGTCAAATCAGACTTCATACTTTTATACAACACAACTTAACTCTCCCATCAGATCCAGTCCTTCATTGGGCGAAATCTCTGTCGTCAGATCTGGAGCCCCTAGATCCTACAGTGTTCACTCTGTTGGGATCACGATTTCCATTACACCAAAACCCGCAGGTGTTAGTAAACGGACGCATCACCAGAGTTAATGGATCCTCAAGAGGCGGTTAGTCCATGTCATGAAACACACAGGAAGTGCTGGATTATCCAATGCCCAACAATCTCCCCCCAGCGCGAGCCGGGTGTGATTCGAACTCGAGACCTTTGGCTCTGATACCACTTGTTGGGATCACGATTTCCATTACACCAAAACCCGCAGGTGTTAGTAAATGGACGCATCGCCAGAGTTAACAAATCCTCAAGAGGCGGTTAGTCCATGTCACAAAACACACGGGAAGTGCTGGATTATCCAATGCCCAAAACACTCTTATTGCACGATTGACTTGCTCAACTATTAGCCTGCAATGAGAGGTGACTTTCTCTCTCATCTGTTGAATGCCCATCATGAAATGTGTGGAATCACTCATTCTCCTGTGAAATCCACTCACTGCCCAACATGCTTCTAATATTCTGCTAGTTTTTGGAGCGCGGGGCCCGCCTTTTGCTTTATCACTTTCCCTACGGTTTCCTAGCTTCCGATGCGACTTAGTGCTTGGGGATTTTCCTTCTCGAGTGGTTTTTCCCAGTGATGCAATCACTCATCATAAACGGCCTCCGTTTTCCGATCTAGAATTCCTAACTGCTAGTTTGCATCTTGCGTGGTCTCCATGGGCCTTGGTCAGCGCGCTTTGACTGAGGTCCTCGTCGTTCCT
Organism: Pinus taeda; assembly: GCA_000404065.3. Classification (NCBI taxonomy): domain Eukaryota; kingdom Viridiplantae; phylum Streptophyta; class Pinopsida; order Pinales; family Pinaceae; genus Pinus; species Pinus taeda. The sequence goes on from APFE031684337.1 coordinate 405,716, forward strand.
TGCTGGCTACAAATTGCCACTATCCAGAGGTCTTCCTGATAGCTCTTTGTTCATAAGTTTTTGAAATATTTCCTAATTTGTTACAATCATAGCACTTTTATAATTTTCATGGATCCAATTCAGATCACTTGGTCTGCTTATTTTTCTCCTAAGCTCCCTGAGAGTCATCTATCATGTCAACTTTCTTTGTGGCCCCTGAGAGACATAATTGTGTAGTTTCAATGGACAATGATTTTTATGGCATGAGGACCTAGGAGGACACATTTACACAGTTTTAGGATGCAAGGCACTTCTATGGGATGAGGCCTTAGGAGGACACATCTGCACAATTTCAGGATGCAAGGCAGACTGGGTAGTTAAGGGACAAAACTGCACAGTTTCTGGAGACAATGGGTTTTGCCTGAGTGAAGGACATTGGAGGAAACAATTGCGCAGTTTTGAATGCTAAGGGAGGTTGGGATTTCTATGCTTTGCACCATTCCAACATGTAAGGGAAAATCTTGAGGGTTAAATATGTGAAGTGCGTAGTTCAGGAAAGTTGGATGAGGCTAGGTTGCTAAGGAAACTCCAAAATTTAGTTAAGTGTGGGATCCGTGGAACTGATGTGAACAGTAATAAAAATTGAGTACGGTCACACACTTTAAAACTTAGCAATACAACATAGACCATCCAGAACATATAACACATACTTCACTTAATGCAACAACCTTTGTGGTAGCTTACAACAAGTGTGGCTTAGATGATAGAATTTGGGAGGATAAAGTTGACACTTGTGTAAGAGTGTGTGAAATGAGTGTCAAACATGTCTATGTGTTGAGGAAAACCCATTCTCACAAATATTTCCCCTTGAAGAAAAACAAACCTCCCTTTGCATGACAAGAGATAAACCCCATGCCCAAAGATGACACATTCTATGTAAAGATAGAAGCATGAACGACTCTTAAGATCGAAAAGGGGAGCTTGAGATCATCAAATTAACAATAAGTGACTAAGGAATGATAAATTACAATATCCATAGTAGGCTCTTAATTTAAGTGCAGGCCAAAATTTTGGAGGGTGTTGTAGCCACTAAAACAGAGCCTTCACCTTCTTGCTAGCTTCTTTTTTAACCAGTGTCTTGAATTCTACGAACTTGGAGAATGTCTCATCTTTCTTCCAGATGAAGAAAATCCAACACTTCCTTGAGAAGTCATCAATAAAAATGACAAAATATTTTTGTCTGATAGTGTAGGTTGTCGAGAAAGGTCCATAAACATCATAGTGGATCCTTTTTAAGACTACATGTGCTTTGTTGTCCTGATCATGGAATGTGGATTTTATGTACTTCTGCAACGTACATCCTTTGCATATATCCTACTGGTTAAGTGCTCCTTTATGGAGGCCAGTGGTTATTTTTTGTATAATATTCGAGGTACCATGATGCAAATGACCAAGTATTTTGTGCCAAAATTCATTGACTTCGCGACTTGCACTTTCTCCATCATAGTGCTTAATGAAGCACAATCTTCCACATCTAGCTTATAGAGGTTCTTCACACGAACCCCGATCTCCTTCACCTACCCCATGGCTATGTGTCTCAGGAATGCTTTTCATTTGTTGAATATCACTTCACAACCATGGTAAACCAACCACTTCGTGAGTGCTAGTAGACAGATCCCTAATCATTTACCTTTAGAATTTTACTGACGCCTCCTATTGAAAATTTGAAGATAGAATATTTATTTTGTCTTAAAAATTTGTCTTAAAATACCCCTCTATGTAGCAATGCCAAAGGCAACGATAGACAAGTTTTCTTTAATTGTATCAATAGATATGAAATGGACAAAAGAGGAATTGAGGTCTGAGAAATCTTGTTAGGAAAACTTGTGGTGTTCTTCTTAGTTGACTACCCCCACAAAAGAAAGTGCTCAACAAATCATTGTATTTATATAAGATAACATGAATGGTATGTAAAATAACAACCTTGGTATAGGTGCAAGATAGTAGTTGCTTGCAAGTTGGCGGACCTAGGGCACACTATCAGAGTCTATTTTGTAGTTGTTAGATAATATTGTCATTAATTGATATGTTTGTGTCTTAATTGTTAATTGTATTAAATAGGTTTCATCTAAAGTGTCCATTGTCTTAAATATAAAGTTTTGTCTTCAAATAATTTTGTCTTCAATTATTTTTGTCTTAAATATAAAGACTTGTCTTTAAATGTTAGTCTCAAACTACTTTTGTCTTAAATATAAAGTTTTGACTCAAAATATTTTCATCTTAAATTATTTTTGTCTTAAATATAAAGTTTTGTCTTGAAATATTTTTGTCTCAAACTGCTTTTGTCTTAAATATTTTTGTCTTAAACTATTTTTGTCTTAAATATGGTTTTGTCTTAAAATATTTTTGTCTCAAACTGTTTTTGTCTTAAAGTTCATATTTAAAACAATGCAATTGATATTAAATTTTAATGTAAAATAACTAAAATAAAAAGTGATTTTTAAGACAAGATTTCTTTTGTCTTAAAAGAATGTCTTAAAAGTGTCCTTGGTGTAGTAGTGGAGAGAGAGGGAGATGAAAGAGGAACAAAGGGAAAGAGTGAGAGAGTGGGATATAACGTGAGAGATATTGATGTAGGGGAGAAAGAGGGAAGGGGGAAAAGAAAGTAGGATGTTGATCCAAACGGATCCTAGAAGACCCTCTAAGTCTTCTAAAGATCAAAAATATCACATGAGAAGAAATTTTACAAAATTCAGATAACAGTAATGGGAGGAAAAACATAAATAAAATAGTGAAATGAAGCCTATCGGAGGTCAACGGAGCAATGCACAAGAGTCGACAGATTTGGCTGATCAATGGTCTAGATCCGATCGACAAATCGCAATCAACGGTGGCAAGTGGAGGCTGTCGACAGAGACCACGTGGAATATGCGACAATGATCAGTGGGGTCAACAAGGATCGTCGATCAAGCGTGTAGATCGACGACCCAAGTTGAATCACAATATCACGTTGGGAAACCATAGAGGAGCACTTACAAATGACTGAAGGGTATGTTCGATATGTGATTGTGATCAATTACATCGCAGCATCACATCAGAGCATTATAATGGAGTGAAGCTGATATAAACATAACTCCCGATAGCCAGACATGATGGATATATAGGTGATATTTCATATATTTTGAGATCCAGAAAATGACATTTTCCTTTGTATTTGCATTTTTCATTAAATAAACAAAATATGAAGGAAGTGTGTCGATGCCATGAAACCGGACCTGAAAGGGTTTATGAATGCAAATATATAATATTTCAAGCCCGTCTAAAGCCATTTTATGGGTTTTTTCAATGTTTTCATGTATTTTTAAATTACAAAGGGAAATCACGAAACAAACAAGATTTCAGGCGGGTTGTAGGTGGTAAGTGGTTTTGGTCAGGCTCCATCTAAGCCCATACACTGGCTGCCATGTGTCCAGGCGGCAAAGAGAGAAAACCACCCTTTTCCGGGCGGGTAACCCCCGTACGCATGAGTCACCTGAAATGAACCTCAGCTGTTGGATCTAGATCTCTCAGATCAACGATGGAGATGTGAGAAGCAATATAAAGGTGGACCCGATATGAGTTATAAGGTGGAATTTATAGAGTTTGAAATCTGATAAACAACAAATTGGCATATTTTCATAGATTTACGTGTATTTCTCTGTGTAAATAGAGAACGAACATTTTTGGGATTTCAAAGGCATCAATGGACTATTCTGTTACAAAATAGGTGTCCACCATACGTGAAGGTGTTTAGCAATGATTGCTAACACTAAGAAGGGGCTCTAAGTGGACAGAGGCTAGGAAGCCAGAGAGCCCGATAAGGAGAAACGATCAGACAATGCCGATTGGCTTTAAAGCCACAGACTAATAGAAGACAGAGGCAAGCAATGTTGAGACTGAGCACAAACAGAGATAGAGAGTCAGTGAGGAGAGTCTATGTACTCAGAAAGACTTGGGGGATCCAAGTAAGGCTTTGTTGTTTTGTATCTGTAGTGCGAGACTCAAATTGAGCTCACTGCTGTAAAACTCTATTTTCAAAAACATAATAGAGAGGTCACCACTAAAGACTGGACCATGAGATTTAGCCCAGGAGTTTTGGGTGAACTCCATATTAAAATTTTTGTCTTTATGTGTGTTTGTTCATTATGTTCTTTTATTTCTTCATTGTCTATGTATTTCAAAATCTTATCGATCCATTACACAAAGTAACATAGGAAAATCCATGCACATGAATCTATAATACTTTAATAATTGTCTAAGATCTCATTATTAGACCAAGTGGTATCAAAACTTTAGGTTTTCTAAGGTTAGACAAGATTGTGCTGGATTGTTGAATGCTAATTAGATCAAAGCTCAAACTAGGAGAAGGAGAAATTATTGAGGCTAACCTAGGAATTGGAAGAGTCTATCCTAGGAGGAAAATGGCAAAACAAGTGTCATCGGAATTAGAATGTCAGTTCAAGGACAGTTTCATGACTATGAGAGCCATGGTGGAAGAGATGTATCAAGAATTTAAGAGAGGTCAAGGTGAAAGTACTTCAACCTCCAAACAAGACAAAGGAACAAAGCAACCCCTTCTAGATGGCGATTTAGAAGGCAAAGGGAAAAGGGAAGAGCCTCCTCCATAAACACCTCCTTCTAGCCCTAAAAATAAAAAGAATAAAACATCTTTGATTAAATTAGATGTAAAATTTGATTTACCAATACATGGTGATAATTAAATGCAGGAAATCTAGATAACTATATTAGAAAGATTGATGTATATTGCAGGATGTAGAACATCGATTCAAAAAGGAGAAAGATTCAACTGGCTAGCCTTCACCTTGGAGGAAATTCCCTAGTGTGGTGGGAAGGCAGGACACAAGCTGATTTGAAGAAGCATGGTAAAATTGTTTCTAGCTGGAGTGAATTTGTTTCTACCATTAAAAAACAATTCTATCCACTAGCTTATATGTAGCAAGAAATGATGAGTTGGAAAACTCTTTTTCAATTAAAGGGCCAAAGTGTATAAAGATATACCAAGGAATTTAGAAAAAGAGCTTTAATTATAGGTATTTCTCTAGACTCACTTGAAACTTTGTTGAAGTATATAGGTGGTTTATATAGCTATTTTAGGCACACCATTCCCACTTTTAACCCTACTAGCATAGATGAGGTATCAATTCAGGCTACACATCTAGAGGCTAGAGGCAAGAATGTGAACCCAGAGATTGAGGGATCATCAAAACCCACTGCCAGGAAGAACAAGGAAAAGAAGAAGCATAAATGGAAGGAGAGGAAGACAAACACTCTACAAAAAGACAAACACTCTACAGAAAGGCAAACATCCATGTTCTCATTGCAAGAAGGATGGGCATGATGATGGACATTGCTGGTATTTGCATCCAGAGTTGAAACCAAAGAAGTTTAGTGGTAAGAAGAAGAAGACTATTGTTGCTATTAAGAAAGACTTGGGATCAAACTCGGGTGATGAAACGACATTCACAACCACAGGTATAAAAGGTAAAAATTCTGAAGCATCTATAAGTAATTCTTCACAATCTATTCATAATGAAGATAATGAGAGGAAAAGACATGAGCTTTTTCATATTAGAGTTATTTCCAAGCATCAAAAGGTTGATACTTTATTTGATGGTGATTCACAAGTAAACTTGATTTCTGAAACAATTGGAAAGAATTTTGGCTTACTAAGAACACCTCACAAAAAGACATATCCATTAGGTTGGGTATGTGATAAAGCAAAGCTACAAGTGACTAGACAATGTAAACTTAGGTTTGCTATTGGGTCAATGTTTGTAGATGAGGTTGAGTTAGATATAGTTCCCTTGGATATATGTGGTATTGTTTTAGGAAGTCCTTGTATGATAGAAAGGCCATTTTCTATAGAACTAAAAATAAGTATCAGCTCACAAAATATGGAATAGAATATATTGTAAGAGCTCATTAGCTCAAAAATAACTACACTCTCATAAACTAAGGGCAGATGAAAAGAATTGTAAATTCATGCAAGAAATTTTTAGTAATGGTTGTAAAGGAAAATACCCCTGAAAAAATCAATGCATTTGAAGGTTGTGATGCTAAACAAAAAGATGATTTATATAAAGTTGTTTAAGAATATGATATCCTATTTCAAGAACCTAAAGGTGTGCCACCCAAAAGGGAAACAGTACATGCTATTCATTTGCAGCAAGATGCTCCATTCCCTAACATTAGAACATACAGGTTATCCACTTTAGAAAATGCAGAAATCAAGAAGCAAGTACAAGAGCTTCTCGATAAAGGGTTCATAAGGCCAAGCACATCACCATGTCGATCTCCAATTGTGTTGGTGAGAAAGAAAGATGGTTCGTGGAGGATGTGCATTGATTACAAAGCACTGAATAAAATAACGATCAAGAATCGTTACCCTCTTCCTCACATAGATGATCTATTAGATCAATTGAAAGAAGATATTCACTTCTCCAAGTTGGACTTACATAGTGGCTATCATCAGGTCAAAGTAGCAGAACAAGATGCATGGAAGACTACTTTCAAAACAAAGCAAGGGCTATATGAGTGGCTAGTTATGCCATTTGGCTTAAGTAATGCTCTTCCCACTTTCATGAGAGTTAAGAATGATGTTCTCAGACCTTTTATTGATTATTTTGTAATTGTATATTTAGATGACATTCTTGTTTTTAGTAAGACATGGGAAGAACATTTAAAGTGTGTAAAGTAGACTGTAGATGTTTTGAAAAGAGAAGATATCTACGTTAAGTTATCAAAATGTGAATTTGGCAAAACATATTTGAATTATTTGGGTCATATTGTAGGGTGTGGTGAATTGAAGATAGATCCCTCTAAAGTTGAAGTCATTTTGAACTGGCCTAAACCCAAATCTGCTACAGAAGTTAGGAGCTTCCTAGGAGAAGCACAATATTGGAGATATTTTATTGCTAACTTTTCCTTGATTGCAGCTCCCTTACATGCTTTGGCAGGATTGAACAAGGTGTTTTAGTGGGGAGGCAAACAACAGAAAGCCTTTGACACCTTGAAAGAAAAAATTAGTACAACACCAGTACTAGCATTGTCAGATCTTCAAAGAACATTTGAGATTGAAACATATGCCAGTGACTATGCCATGGGAGCAGTGTTGATGCAACATGGTAAACCCATATGTTATCATTCTAAGACATTTATTTCTGTAGTAGTTAATTATCCCACATATGATAAAGAATTGGATGCATTAATACAGAGTGTGAAAAGGTGGAAACATTACCTAATGGGCAAAGAAACAGTTATACATACTGATCATCAACAACTTCAATATTTTCACTCACAAACTAAATTACAGCAATCAAGACACTATAGGTGGATGGGGTTTCTACAACAGCTTCATCTTGTCATCAGGTATAAGAAAGGCATACACAATAGGGTTGTTGGTATGTTATCAAGACCAATCATAAATGCATCTACTATACTTAAGCATAACTCAGTATTGCATGAAAGCTACATTGAACAATATGCTCAAGATGTAGATTTTAAAGATGTATACAAAACTTTAAGTCATGGCAAACAAGTAGAAGAATTGGATTATCATGTTAAGGGCCAACTCTTATATCATTTGGGAAAGTTATGCATTCCTCAAACTGAAAGAGTTAACATAATCTGAGAAGCACACACTTCTCTAATATCAGGTCATTTTGGTGTGAGTAAAATAGTTGCACAACTGCAAAGGTTCTATTATTGGCCAAGAATGCATGAAACAGTTTCTAGATATATTAAAGGGTGTACCATGTGTGCTAAAAGAAAGCCCAACAATATAAAACTAGGCTTGTACACTCCACTTCCAGTTCCCTCTCATCCTTGGTAAAGTGTTTCCATGGACTTTGTTGGGGGATTGCCAAAATCTAGAAAAGATCATGATTATTTATATGTTATTGTGGATAGGTTCACCAAAATGTGTATTTTAATACCTTGTAACAAGCAGATTAGAGCTAGACAAGCAACAAAGTTGTTCTTTCAGCATGTATGGGTTCACTTTAGGTTACCCACTTCTATTGTATCCAATCAAGATTCTCGATTTGTTGGGGTGTTTTGTTCAAGTCTATGGGAGTTGATGGACACCAGATTGAAAAACAACACAATATTTCATCCAAAAACAGATGGCCAAATAGAGGTGGTGAATAGGACAGTGATCCAGTTACTCAGGGGCTATTGCAGCAAGCATCCCAAGCTTTGGGATGAACATTTGTGTTATGTGCAACATGCTTACAACCATGCCAAGAACTCTTGTACACAGAGATCTCCTTTTGAGACTTGTTTTGGTTTTACACCAAGGTATCCCTTGGATTTTGTCTTTAGTAAAGACATAGCAGTTGATGGACATAGTGATGTCGACAAAGTAACCATGTTCGTTGAACAGATCAAAGAAATTCACTAGGTAATGCAAGAACAACTAGAAAAGAGCCAAGCCAAGCCAAGTACAAGGCAAGGCATGATAAGCATCGAATTGAGCATAGCTTCCATGTTGGTGATCAAGTCTAGTTGTAGATCAGCAAAGACGTATTGCAAGGTGAAGGTAAGAAGCTGAAGCCAATAAGGTACGGGCCCTTCAAGATACTTGAGAAAATTGGTGAGAATGCTTTTCGCCTTGACTTTCTAGCTTACATGCACATCTATTCAGTAGTTAATGTAGAGAACTTGATACTGTTTGAACCTTCATTGATTGAAGATCCCGAATAGAAAAGTCAGTTGCATTCTATTGATGATCTGTTGCCTGAATATCTCAATGAGTTGCAGGAAGATACAGTTCTGGACAAGAAGGTGAGAACTACGCACGAAGGGGATGTCCAGTACCTAAGAATCAATCTCAAAGGTTCAAAAACAAGTAGTGCAAGATGGATAGAGATTGGACAAGTGAGGAAGTTGTATCCTCACTTGGTTGATGCTTAAAAACCAACTTTTGGTGGTCCAAAATCCTTTTCAATGGGAAGGTGTGATCAAAATGGATCTTAGAAAACCCTCTAAGTCTTCTAAAGATCAAAACTATCGAATGAGAAGAACTTTTAGAAAAGTCAGAGAACACGATCAGGAGGAAAGAACATGAAGAAAACAGTGAAATGAAGCCTATTAGAGGTCAACGGAGCAATCCACAAGAACCGTCAGATTTGGCTGATCAACGATCCAGATCCGATCAGCGAATCGCAAGCAGAGGCTATTGGTGGAAACCACAGGGAATATGTTATTATGATCAACGGGGTCAATGAGGACCATCGATTAAGTGCAGAGATCGACGACCCATGTTGAATCACAATATTGCGTCGGAACACCACAAAGGAGCGCTTACAAACGGCCCGGGGCTATGTACAATATGTGATTGCGATCAATCGCATCACAACATCACATATTAGCATTACAATGGAGAGGGGCCGATATAAACATAACTCTCAATAGCTGGATGCAATCGAGATATAGGTCATATTTCATATATTTTGAGATTCGAAAAACGACTTTTTCCTTTGTATTTGTGTTTTTTCATTAAATGAAACAAATATGAAGGAAGTGTGCCAATGTGATGAAACCAAACCCCAAAGGGTTTATGAATGCAAATATATAATATTTCAAGTCCGTCTAAAGCCATTTTATGAGGTTTTCAATGTTTTCATGTATTTTTAAAATACAAAGGGAAATCACGAAATAAACGGGATTTCTGGCAGGCCGTAGGCAGTAAGTGGTTTTGGCGAGGCTCCGCCCGAGTCCATACAGATGTTGCCATGTGTCCAGGTGTTGGAGAGATAAAACCACCCTTTTTGGGCGGGTAACCCCCGTACGCATGGGCTGCCCAAAATGAACCTCAGCTGTTGGATCTAGATCTCTGAGATCAACAATGGAGATGCGAGAAGCAACATAAAGGTGGACCCAATAGGAGTTATAAGGTGGAATTTATAGTGTTTCAAATCCGATAAATGACAGATTGGTGGATTTTCATAGTTTACATGTATTTCTCTGTGTAAATAGAGAACAACCATTTTTGGGGTTTCAAAGGTATCGATGGACTATTCCATTACAGAACAAGTGGCTACCATCCCTGAAGGAGTTTAGCAATGATTGCTAACGCTCAAAAGAGGATCTGAGCAGACAGAGGCCGGGAAGCTAGAGAGCCTGAGAAGGAGAAACAAACAGACAACGTCGATTGGCTTTAAAGCCATAGACTAATAGAAGACAGAGGCAAGCAATGCTGAGACATAGAACAAATAGAGACAGAGAGTCAGTAAGGAGATTCTTTGTACTCAAAAAGACTTGGGGGATCCAGGTAAAGCCTTGTTGTTTTGTATATGTTGTGTGAGACTCAAATTGAGCTCACTATTGTAAAAATCTATTTTCAAAAACATAATAGAGAGGTCGTCACTGAAGGTTGGACTAGGAGATGTAGCCCAGGAGTTTTGGGTGAACTCCATATTAAACATGCTCTATTTATGTGTGTTTATCTATTATGTTATTTTACTGCTTCATTGTCTATGTATTTCACAATCTTATTGATCCATTGCACAAAGTAACATAGGAAAATCCATGCACATGAGTCTGTAATACCTTAATAATTGTTTAAGATCTCATTATCAAATCAGATGTGGAGAGAAAATAGGGAGATAGGAGGTGTGTGAGAGAGAGAAGGAGAAAGAGAGGGAGATGGGTGGAGAGATATTGGGTGAGAGAGATAGAAGGAGAGAGGCAAAGTGACAGAGGGGGGTAGAGAGATGGAGGGAGGGAGAGAGGTGGGTCGATAGAGAGAGTAAGGAATGATTATAAAAATAAGTTGGACAAATCATCAATGGGTTCTTGGTTCTTATTTTCTTTAGGTTTTATCTCATTCTCTCTCACTTATAAATTTTATTTGGAAAGAGAGAATGGAAAAGACTAAGTTTTTCTTATGTGTGAAGGAGAGTGGGCTTAAATTTTCGTGTTAAATCTAGTTTGATTTTTTTTCAAATCCTTTAGTTCAGTTTCCCCTCATGCCATCAATATATATCATGGTTCTGCCCATGTATGGGAAAATTGTAATACTTATAAGCCTAAGCTAATGTGGAATGTGGATCACCCTACTATATTTTCAATATTTTCTAGTTCCAATTGAGTGTTATAGGGGCAGAGAGTGGGAAGGAGGGATAGGGGGTAGAGAAAGAGATGAAGGGAGAGAGTTAGGTAGAAAGAGGAAGTATGGAAAGAGAGAGGGATAGGGACAGAGAAGGGGGAAGGGAGAGAGGGTGTAAGGATGGGGAAGGAGAGGGGCTAAAGGATAATGGAGATAGAGGTGTAGATGACACATGAGACAAAGGGATGGTAGATAGAGAGATCAGGTGTGAGGTAGAAAGTAAGAGTGAAAAAGAGAAATGGGCATAGAGGGAAGTGAGTCAAGATAGAGATAGAGAGAGAGAGAGTAGGAAATATAGTGGGAGGTAGAGAGGAATAGATCAGGATAGGGGTAGGGAGTTTATGAGAGAGGGACAATAGGAAATATAGTGGGAGGGTGATGGAGGAAGAAAGTTAGAGAGAGGGTGTAAAGAGGGTATGGAGAAGGAGACGTAAGGATATGGAGAGAGAGGGATAGGTGGAATGAGATAGGGAGGGAGAGTGAGAGGGAGGGGGAGGGAGAGGGAGAGAAGGGTACAATTAGTAAGAGGGAGATGGTACTATAAACAAGGAAAAATAAGGAGATGATACTAAAAACAATGGTACTATTAAAAAAATTGTTCAACTCAACCTTGATGGTACTATGAACAAGGAAAATTACATGGTCATAAATATTCCACATTTCTGTGCCTTTTGGTAGAACAAATATTTTCAAATCAATTTCAAATGATTAGCATCTTTGAAAGGCCCATCGTCCTTCTACTATATCCACTTCTCATTCTTAAAGAAACGTTAACTAGGACAACCATATAAATTAAATGGATCGTAAAGATCAATATACATCAAAATTGCTTAACTCATGCCGACTCACACATTATCAAGATTAAGAAAATCCAATAAAAATAACAACATTATAATTGTATTTTAAATTATGTATTTTATTAATTATAAAAGGTACTCATATCTGAGATAAACATATACACATTTAAAAGCATGTAGCAAGATTTATAATCATGTGATTCTCCTAAGTTTACCATGGATACTTTTAACCTGTAAATGATTCAATATCATGGATTACTAATACCACGTCTCAAAGGAAATAACTCATGATCATATGATTTTTTTTTATTAATCAATTTAGTTAAGAGGGAAAAAGTTGACAAAGTATTTTTAAGATAAATCTAAACCTTTGATCTATGACTACTACTAAGAATATTCTAAAATATTGTATAGAAGTTAAATCTCTACCATCGCCTAATAATTATTAATAACTAAATTAAGATTTGGGATACCCTATTTCACAATAATCAAACTTATCAACTTAATTATAGCTTTCCAAATACTGAATATAAAAACACTAAATGGAAAAAATGCAATAAAGAAAAAACAAAAAATCTAACTTTTCCATCTCAAAGTATTTAATTATATTTAAAAATATAAAAATAGATCAACTTGGATCCATCTAAACTAGGGGATCTACCAAGCAACAAGAGAGATCAAATACCTTTCCATTCTAAAAGAGGTTTGCATATGAAGAGATTTGATCACTCTAGAAGCTTGGTAAATCTGGAGTTAAATGCATGTTAATTTTCTATTTTAAACGGGCTATATTCCACATGGATACCATTGGAAATCTGGAGTTAAATGCATGCTAATTTTCTATTTTAAACGGGCTATATTCCACATGGATACCATTGGTTCTCCAAACCATCGGTCATTTTTATTTTTATAATTATTTTATTTTTATGTTATTTTTATTTTTGTTTTAATTTTAATTTTATTTTTTACATTACTACTCTCCATATTAAAATATTTAAATTATATTTAAAAATGTAAAATTAAACCAACCTAGATCTATTGAACTTGGGATGTATCAAGCATTAAGAGCATGTCAAAAAAATTTGATCCCTCTCAACACCAGCTAAATCAAGAATTAAATAAATCAAAGATGGTTTAATTTTCCCTTTAAATAAACATACCCAAATAAACATACTCCACACCCATCTAACCATGTTTGCTTTGTAAGAAAAAACCCTGATAGTGATAATTTGAGAATAGTTTGTACTTTCTTAATCCAGACATGATGAAAATCCCTTTGAGAGATGATAAAAATCCCTTTGAGAGATGATAAAGTTCCGTTTGCTTTGTAATTCGTTTCTTACATACATTTTGTTGGGTTATTTTTTTTTCAGTAGATATCATTTTGCAACTCGGTTACGTAAGAAATAGAGAAGAATTAAGAAATATAATTAAGAACTATGCAATTCGTAAACTCTTGAACTTTTTTAAGGATTAAGAAACATGTGACAGTATTATCTGACGTTAAATCACGAGACATATCGGTTAACATTCTCGTTATTTTATATGTTTTAAAATTAGAAATATAGTTATTATTTTATTAAATAGTGAAAGTATATTTTAAAAGCATGTATTATAATTATATGATGTAACGATAGTGAAAGTTTTCAAGAGGTTAATTAAATATTTTGGTGAATGTTTATTATTATTTTATTATACAAGTAAAATAATTTTTATTTATTATAATTAGTTAGTTATTCATGATTATATTCCTAGCTTGTTAATATAAATGTTAAAAGATATTTTAATTAATTCAATATTATTATTTATCTATCTATTAATTATTAATATAATAAAAAAATTATTTATTTATGATATTTATATTATAATTACAAGGATATACATCATTAAGATAGTAGTCTAAGTATCTTTGTTTTTTAAATTTAATGAAAAAATTGAAATTTTAGAATTAAGCATATCCATTTTTGTTAAGTTAAACCTGCATAAGTTAATTTAAAAGTAACAAAACATTTATGAGAGGGAGAGAAAAGTAGAATGGGAGAGTGAGAGGAGAGAAGGGTAGTGATATTGGGATTAGAGAGGGAGGAAAGAAGATAAAGTTAAAGATAGAGAGGGGTGAGTAAAATGGAGGGAGTGAGAAAGTAAGAGAGGGGTAGAAGAGGGGGAGAGAGGTAGAAAAGGGGTAGATAGAAAGGGAGATGAGAAGTTAAGGCAAGAAAAAATAGAAAAAGCGGGAGGAAAAGGGAATAAGGTGGAGAGATATATGAAGAGAATGGCAGGGTGGAGAAGATGAGAGAAGAGTAAAGCATAAGAGATGGTATGGCAATTGGGATGAGTGTAAATAGAGTGGGGAGAGGGGGAGAGAGCTGAAGGGAGATGGGTTGGTAGAGAGGGAGACGATAGGAGAGAGTTAGGTAGAGAGAGGAAGTAGGGAAAAAGAGAGAGGGAGGGAGAGAGAGGGCGTATGAGGGAGAGAGGTTGCAAGGATGGGGAAGGAGATGAGATAGATGATAACTGAGAGAGAGAGAGAGAGAGAAGGGTAGATGATATAAGAGATAGAAAGGGTAAAAGAGAGAAAAGAAATAGAGAGATTAGGTGTGGGGTGAAAAATGACAAGGAGAAAAATAAAGGGGCATAGAGAGAGATTGGGTAGGAAAGAGAGTGGGAGGCAGAGGTAAGCAGAGAGGAGGAGGGGAAGAGAGTGGTGGGGACTGTAGGGGGAGAGACAGAGAGAGAGATATTAGGAAAGGTAATGGGAAGGAAGGAATTAGAGAGATAGAGGTTGGGGGACATGGAGAGAAAAGGTGAGAGGGAGATGGACGGATAGGGAATAAGAGGGTTACGGGTAGAGAGAGAGAGAGGGGGTGGGAGAGAGAAAAAAGGGAGGGGAGTGCTCGAGGGGGTAGAAAGATGGGGATGAAAGGAGGGAGGTGGGTAGACAAAGATAACAAGGATAGAAAGAGTGATAGATAGAGGGCTAGGGAGGGGGTAGAGAGAGAGAGGGTGAAGATCATGAGAGGGAGATGAGATAAGTATTGAGAGTAATGGATAGGGGGTAAGAGAGAGATAGAGAAATAGAGCATGCATAAGCATGCATGTGAGAAATAGAGGGAGATAGAAGGCAACATGTGAGACAAAACGAGAGGGGGGAGGGGGTAGAGAGAGGAGGAATCATGTGCATGAAAGAGAGAGATGGTGGAAGGGGTGAGAGAGGGGCCAAGGGGAGAGATATGGAAATACAAAAAGAGGCAGATATGAGGATAAAGGGATAGAGGTGGGTATACATAGAGATTAGGGATGGAGATAGTGAGAGGGAGAGTACTAGCGAGCAGGTAGAGAGAGAGCGAGAGAGCATCCATGCACATGTGAAAAAGGGCGCATCCATGTGCACATGAGAGAGAGAGAGAGAGAGAGAGAGAGAGAGAGAGAGAGGATTAAGTGAGGTATGATGAGGAGGAGGGAGGAAATGAAAAAGGGTTTAAAGAGTTCTTTTATGGGAAATAAAGAGTTGGGGGTTATAGTGAGAGAGGGAGAGAGAGGGAGAGGAGGGTGATAGCGTGCAAGATGGGGAGAAAAATAAGAGGGGGGAGAGGGAGAGAAAGTGCCATCTATGTGGCGTGACATTGGGGTGAGAGAAGAGAACAAAACAAAAGGGGAGAGAGAAAGGAGCAGATAGAGGTAGAGGGAGAGGAAGAGAGAAGGAAAAAAAAAGAAAGGAGAAAGAGAGGACGAGATGGGGAGAGTGAGAGGGAGGAGGGGGCAAGAGAGAGAGGGAGAGAGAGAGAGAGAGAGAGAGAAAGGGCAAGGAGGAGGGAGAGAGAGTGTGTGTGAGAGAGGGGGGAGGGCAAGGGAGAGAGTGTGGGTAGGGTGATAGTGTGGGAGAGAGAAAGATAAGGGGGAGACAGGAGAGGGAGAGAGAGAATGAGAAAAAAATATAGGGAGGAAGAGAGAGAGAGAGTGGGGGAGTGATAAGGAGAGGGAGGAGAGAGAGAGGAATAGAGTGTGAGTGGTGGGGAGAGAAAGAGAGGAGGGGGAGAGAGAGAGTGATGACCAAGGGGAGAGAGAGTAGGAGAGAGAGGCGAGTAAGAGAGTGGGTGCAAATGTGAGAATAGGTAGGGTTAGGGAGAGAGTGAGAGAGAGTGTGTGTAGGGGGATAGAGAGAAAGGAAGAGAGGGAAGGAGAGGGAGTGGTAGAGGTAGAGGGAGAGAGAGAGGGATGGAAAGAGATAGATGGGAAGGGAGAGAGATAGACAGTGTGGTAGAGAGAGGGAAAGGGGGAGACAAAGATGGAGAGAAGGAGAGAGGTAGTGAGAGAGTTTTCTTGTTTGGGAGACATGTAGGGGGTGAGATAGAGGGGGATAGGGACAAAGATGGAATGACAAAGATGGGGAGGGAGAGAGTGAGAGAGAGTGTGTTGGGGGGGTGGGAAGATAATTTGGGAGAGGGGGAGAGAAAGAAGTGGAGAGAGAGGGATGGGGGGTGACACAAAGAGTGGGAGAGGTAGTGAGAGAGTTTATGTTTGTGGGAGATGAAGAGGATGGGAGAGAGAAAGGGATATGGAGAGGGAGAGCAGGAGAGGGAGAGGGAGAGAGAGAGGAAATGACAGGGGAGAGAAATAAAGAGAGAAAAGGGGAACATTAACTTATAAATGGGCCAAAATAGTGACATAATAATACCACATGTGCAGAATATGAGAACTCATGTTCATATGACGAAAACTCATGTTGATGTCTATATGTGTATACATGTATGTATGCATGTATTTCATGTATCACAAGGTCATCATGGATCATGATTATTTTATTCTAATGTTTTATGTATGAATGTATCTCATTGACTAACTAGATCATTGTTATTTTATGTTGATGATTATATGTATGTATATGTATGTATGCATATCATTGTCTAACAAGATCATGCTTGTTTATGCTAATGTTTATGTATATGTATGTATGTATCCATGTATCTATATCACTGTCTGATAGGGTCATCATGGATCATTCTTGTGGAAGAATGATTGCTTATGTAGGTGAATGGCATGAAGAGGTTCATGGTCTTACGAGGAATCAATTGGGTGGGGTAGCCCTGACACATCTATGAGGTCAGTATCATGTGGTTATGAGTTGATATTATGTCTATGTTATGGGTAGGATATACCGAGGGATAAATCAATGAGATGAAAGCAGTGTGGTGTGTGACATGCTGGAACAAGCATGGATAAGACACTGGAAGAAAGGTTGCTTGGTAGACAGTGTGGTTTTAAATCTGTGGTAATACTGTTGTGCATATGTTGCATATGTTGTACATGTTACATGTGTGATGTTGTGTATGTGTGGTGTTGTGTATATATAGTGTGTGTACATGTTATTTATGCAATGATTATGTATAAGGTGATACATATAGTGTTGTGTGAATGTTACATATGCAATTTTAGGTATAGATGGTGTTATGTACATGTTGGATATGCAGTGTTGTGTACATAATGTACTGTGTGCATGATGGATATATGGTGTTGTACGCATGTTGGATATGTAGTGATGTCTACATAGGGTGCTATGTACTTGTTGTATATGCAGCTATGTACATAAGGTGTTGTGTGCATGTTGTGTATATGGTGCTATGTACATATGGTATTGTGTGCATGATTATACAAGTGGTGTTGTGAGTATATGGTGTCGTGTACATGTTGTACATGTGGTAGTGTGTGCATGTGGTGTTGTATACATCTAGTGCATGTGATGTCGTATACATGTGGTTTTGTGTACATGTCATGCATGTGGTACTGTGCACATGTGGTATTGTGTACATGTTGTACATGTGGTGCAGTGTATATGTGGTATTGTTTACACATTGTGCATGTGGTACTGTGTACATGTGATGCTCTACACATGTTGTGAAGGTGTTGCAGTGTATATCTGGTACTGTGTATGTGTTGTACATATGTTACTGGTGTACATGTGGTATTTTGTGCATGTCGTACATCTTATGCTGTGGGCATGTGGTTCTATGTATGTGAATTGGGTAGTCATGGTATCATGACATGTGTATTTGTTATGTTGTATTATGTATACGTATATGCGTTGTGTGGAGTTATACATCAGGTATAGATGTATGTATTGTGTTGTAGGTCGGGTGTAGATGTATGTATTATGTTGTGTTGTACACTAGGTTTCGGTGTATGTGTTGTGTCTTAGGTGTAGATGCATGTATTTAATGGTGTTGTATGTCGTTTCTGCTTGTATGTGTGTGATGCACACTATGTGTATGTGCACATAATTGAGGAGAAGGCACTAGGTGCTTTTTGGGTGTGGCAATCAATCCGGTGTATGTACAGAATGAAGACAGAGGTAGAAGCTAAGGATTGATTAAAGGATAAGTATATGTTTTTATTTCATTTTTATTATGCATGTGATTTATGATTATGGTCTATGCTGATTACAAGTGATCTATGATTCTGGTTTATGATGATTTCATGCAATTCATGATTTTAAGCTATAATTGTTGTGTTTTGAGCTAATTTGATGTGATATTTTTATTCATGATGATTTGATCAAACAGTTAATTTGACTTGTTGTGATAGGAAGTAAACAGGATTGCATGTGTACCTTATTGATGAGCTACCAATCAGGTATGATGTGAATTTATTTCAATTTATTTAAAATCTAATGGAAGTTATGTGCTTGGTATAGGAAATCATGTGAAATGTTTGGTTGGCTGGTCGAAACTAATGGCAAGAATTAACAACAATAGAAAAAGAAATTAGAACATGCAACAATATGCTGGTAAAGCACTTCAGCTGTAGGGCCATAGTGGGACACTAGTACCCAATAGTATCCATTAATTTCCATGAGCATGCTATGAATGATATGATGTTTTTAAGGTAAGGATATGCCTTGGTTTTTGTATATTT
Organism: Pinus taeda; assembly: GCA_000404065.3. Taxonomy (NCBI): domain Eukaryota; kingdom Viridiplantae; phylum Streptophyta; class Pinopsida; order Pinales; family Pinaceae; genus Pinus; species Pinus taeda. The sequence goes on from APFE031684337.1 coordinate 424,571, forward strand.
CGATGCAAGGAAGCCTTCCCAAGTGATGGACTACCCGGGATTAAGGTTCTAGTGGAACTTAGAAAGTGTGTGACTGCATAGAAGGGGGTGGTCAGATTTCCCAAGTGATTGCGTAGTAGAGAAGGGAATGCCAACGATATATTTACTTCAGTCGTTACTATTTCTAGATGGAATCAACTAAAAGTTGGGAGTGTGGCTTAAGACAATGAGTTGGTAAATGTTCGATGAGAGGACAAGTGGCATAGGATTATAGTGCTAGACATTAGATGTAGATTTGAATTTGGTAGTGGATTCTGGTCTTCCTGGGAAGGAGGTGAAACCTGGTACTACTTTGAGGGTGGAGGTGGGAGCCTCTGGATTCCCTTGTTGTGGATGCAGGCATCATATCATTTTATGTGTTAGTTAAGCAAATGTGCATATGTGTATATGTGTGTATTATTGTAAATATTGTATCGAGATGGATTTATAAATAGGCAATGTGGTTTTTTTCTGGTTGAAGCAAATGTATATGTGTATATGTGGTTATTGTAAATACTGTATTGAGTTGTGTTATAAAGCTCCATTAAACAATTGTTTGTCATGTTTTAGCAGATGCTCATTATAAATTTTGCAATGAGCTATGTTATAAAGCTTCATGGGTAGTATGTTTTGTTTTCAATGGTCTTGTTCATTATAGGTGTCATTGAACATCGAGGATAGTGTTCCTCCAAGGGGGATGATTCTATAAGAGCTCTGGTTAAAAGCTCATGTAGAAATATATAAGACCATGGTCATGGTACACATATTCCAAGTTGAATAGTGGAAAAAAACATCCTAGTGGGGTGTCACTCTAGTTTATTATGGCTAAGAAAATTGGCAAAGGCTTTAGAAATATATGAGGCATTTATTGGCATTTTATTTATGAAAAATAAAAGAAATTAGGAGAAAAGGAAGGTGAAAGGTCACAGGTTGCATGTGAGGAGAAAATTAAAGGAAAATAATGGAAAATGAAGAAAATATAGGGCTCATTAATAAAAAGGTTTCTAGGGAGCAATGAGTAGACTTGGTTGGTGGAAACATCATCAATTTATTTTTGGGTGCATCTCTCTTCTATTCTCTCTCTCATACTCTTGGATACTTAGAGTTTTCTTGGAGCACTCTTGGAGGAGCATGGTATATTTGGAGTTTTGGAGCAAGAAGGTAATGGAAGAGAAGGAAAGTGCAAGAGGACATCGGAGTCAGCAACTACAGTAGATTTGGCTTGGAGGTATTGAGTTTCATGTATGTTTTCCTCACTAGTTTTGATATGCATGGCATATGCATGTGGATTATTGGTCATGATTTGTCACTAGCATGGAGGATTACCTGGATTGATAGTGGATTGCATAGCCTTGCAATTTCCTGTATAGCCATGGATATTGTGGGTTTATTCCTTTCTTTCATTTTGGTTGGTTCTCATGTTTCATTTAGTTTGGGTTGAGTTATTAGTTCATGGAAGCCTTGGTTGGACAAATTTTTTGGAAGCCCTATAACAACTTGGGTTGAGGGACTAGTTCTAGAAGCCTTGGTTTGACAAACACTTTGGAAGCATTTAGCGGGTTGAGTTACTATTCTTGAAATCCCTAGTTGGCCAAATGATCTGGAAGTCCGACGGTAGTTATGAGTTGAGTTACTAGTCCTGGAAGCCTTGGTTGTAGGAAACACTCTAGAAGCCTTGGATAGAGACCAATCTGATGATGGTTTTGTGATGTCCAACTATGATGTGGAATCACTATTGTTGGGTTGATGTGTATGGCCTCTAGAATCCCTGGATGGTTTTGGATTGATTTGTTCTATGAGATCTCACATTCATGCTTGGAATATGGCACGAGGGTGAATGGATGAAGAGATATTTGGCTCATCCATTCTATGGTTGGTGGAACATGGTAGTCCCATATCGGGTTGGATTTTCCATCACTAATATGAGGTTATTTCTCCTTTTTATCTCATGAGTATTATACTGCTTTATATGTGGATTCTATGGCTATTGTATCCTTGATATTTTTATTGTTGTTATGCTAGTTAAGAATATGTATTATGATAGTGGCTATGTATGGCTCCCATCATGTTTTTACTTATATACGAATGAAAAATGTATTTATGGCCTAATGGAAGAAACTGTAGCTAACATGACCAGGGAATAATGCCTCATAGCGAATCTTAGATAAGTACGAGACCCCTATGCTCAGATCTATTATTTACACCTGTAGATTACATATTCATGATATGTGTGATGAAATGCCTATCATGGCTAGTAGGGGTCAATTCATTCATGTAATCGCATTAGTACTATTATTTCCATGTTATATTACTGTTTTTAATGTGTCATTCAATTCTCGACAGTGTCATGGGGTTTGGGCCTAAAAATGTGGCTTAAATCCTAGGGACACTCGCATAGAACTCAGCAAAATCATCGCTGCATGCTAGCTTACAAGCTTATGAGAGCTTCCAGAGGTCCCTGGATGTTGGCATGCCCATAGCATGGGAGCGTCCGTAGGTCAAGAGGTCTAAAAGCTTAGTGGGACCTAGGGGATGGTTATCATAAACTTTGGGATGGTTCCTATGGGTCTTATTGTTGATGTTTTCTGTGAGTTCCACTTCCTTAACATTACTTTAGAGGTTGAGCCATATCATAGTAACTTCTTGTCACATGTTTACCTCGGTTGATTGATTACTTGGGTAGATGCGGGAAGAGGGTGTCACAAAATATCAGAAGAGAAATTATCAAAAAATAACATAAATGAAAATCCACTAATAAACATGGGGATTGAAAGAATATAAATACCATACTATTGCAGTTTCTCTAAAGATAAAATCATTACATTGTAGTGATTGGTGGCAACATATAATTTCATTGATTTAGGAAACCTAACCTACATAGCGACTAAAGGGATATTTATGGAACAATTTAGAACTATGCATTTTTTCTTTGATATTAACCTCCTTTGCACATGTTTTAAGAAACTAACACTTCATATCCCTTGAACATACTTTTTTTGGTTGACCTTAAAAAAATGGTACCTAGACCTCCTAGTAGCAGTCCTTATAACTACATCCACCATTTCCATGTATTTTTCCATCTGGGATAACAAATCGAGTGTGTTTTTCCTATAACAAACAAGGCCTAATAAATCATCAAGGGGATCTCAAAACAAGAAAAGTGCAATAACAGAGGAAAAAATTCACCTCCAACAAGAGGAGGAGGAGGGTGGTGGCTTCATGGGCATGTAAATAGAAAATGAGTTACAAAATGAGTTGTGGAAAGATGTTTTCACTCATTTGTAAGCCTCGATGTTGTCATCATACATGAGTGACAGGTCATGGCGAGTACCTTTTCACCACCAAAGACCCCATTACATCTTCCATTAAAATTAAGAAGATCCACACTCTAGCATTTTGGTGTGATGGAATGAAGGAAATCGGCTCACAATTTAGGTGGTTGAAGACGGTTAATAGGTGGTGGTATCAAATGTATGAAAAACTTTTAAACATCTAACAATCGATCAAACGGCACCCGACAATGCAAAGAGGCAACCCAAGGGAGTTCTTCCTACAAGAATGCCTTACGACTTAATTAATACTTATTTATTATAAATTGGTAATAGTTAATTTTCTTAGATATTATTATTATTAACATTAATACTTATTACTTAACGTTTTAATTATTTTCTTAATTAATATTATTAAAAAATTAATGATTAGTTAATGTTAATTAATTATCTAATATAGAAAGGCTTGTGGCTAGATTTGATTCCTCTTGGCTCTTGGGAGATCTAAAGTTAAAATGAATCTATGTTAGTTTTGAACAACGCACTAATAATAATATTTTTTTATTTTCATTTGTTTTATACCATTATGGATCCATCTTAACTTTGGATCTATCAAGCACCGCGAGGGATCAAATATTTCAAGGTGAAAACCTCTTTTTTGAGTCAAAAACATGAGGTGGAACGTGGTAACCCCATACCAGATTAGTAATAGAGAGAGAGAGAGAGAGAGAGAGAGAGAGCGGATTTGAGATACTACAGAGAGGGAGGGAAGGAGATATAGAGTTGGAGAGGGGGAGAGAGGGAGGTAAGAATAAATAAATAGAGAGAGAAAGGTGGAGAGAGAGGGAATGATAAGGAAGATGGAGAGAGGGAGGCCAGATAATAGGAGGGAAGAGAAATAGAGGCGAGGGAGAGGGAGAGAAGGGGAAGAGAGAGAGAGAGAGAGAGAGGGAGGGAGAGGAGGAGGGAGGTATAGATAGATAGATTGGAGAAAGAGATTTTTTGTTTTACAGGTGATATAGAGAGACAAATGGAGATAGAGATATAAATGGATAGTGAAGAGATGGACGAAGATAGAGATCAAGAGAGGGAGGGAGGGACAAAAAGAATGATATATATGGAGTGAGATAGTGTGTGTGTTTGGGGATAGGTGGAGGGAGATATAGATATAGATGGAGGGGGGAGAGAGGGAAGAAAATTTCTTGCTCTAGATGCATTGATTTCAGTGTAGATGGTGATTTATAATCCTATTTGATTTCTTGCACTAGATGCATTGATTTTAGTGTAGATGTTGATTCCTAATCATATTTGATTCCCTTTACTATATGAATTGATTTCAATGTAGATGATTTATATTCATATTTGATTGCTTGCACTAAATGCATTAATTTCAATGTAAATGGTGATTTCTAATCTTATTTGATTGTTTGCACTAGATGCATTGATTTCAATGTAGATGTTGATTTTTAATAATATTTGATTGCTTGCAGTGAAGTTAAAAAAAATGTTATTAATTCTTTGTCAATCTACTTTTTAAAAATTTACATGAAAATTTTATATTGAACATTGAAGGAAATACAAATATGTATAATACTTTGAATTAGAAAAAATATATGATATCCAAATCTTTTATAGAAGATGCATATTGAAATATTTGATTTATAATTCACGTTAAAATTTATATAAACTCTATGCTATAGAATTAATTACACATGTTCCTCACAATAGAAAGTGAAATATAAGAAATTTTTTATTTTAAAATATTTCATTTTTCTTTATATCAGATTGACATAATATTTTGTTATTTATAACCAATAGTAAAATATTCTTTTGTGATTAATATAGTTTTCATTTAAATATTACATTTCAACCGAACATGGAATAGATTACACATTTATTGAACAATATTATTTTTTTAACATGCGATTTGTCAACTCCAACGATAAACAAATTAGATATCTCCATTATCCTAACAAAAGTATTCTTTTTTTTTTTTCAATTATTTTATTTTTATACAGAATTCGATGTAAACTTAATATGAAATATTTTTTTATGGGGGACATTGATATGTTTGTTAATAGTATATTTTAATTCTTTGATATAAATATTATTTTAGTATTTTTAAATGTAACGATAAGTGATATCTTTAAAATACACACAAAGAATTAAAAGCATGTAAATTTCAAATAGTTAATTATGGAAAATAAATTATTAAAATGAAATAATGATTTTAAATTTTATTTTCATAACCTAAAATGATTAAATTTTTATTTCAAATGATAAATATAATTTATTTGATTCTCCACTTCATTACTTTGTTATTAATTAAATATTTATTTATTTATCAATTTTAAAAAAATATGTATTAACTTCCATAAACCTAATCACAAACCCTTATACTAGTTTGTAAAATATGTGTTTCAAAAAAATCATTTTCATGCTTAAAAAAATTATCGTCATTAAATTAAAAGAAAAATTACAAATATACTTATCGCTTTTAAATGAACAATATTTTGCACTGTATCAAAGTGAATAACCCGTTTATATATATCAAAAATATGGGTAGCATTCGATATTTCATCATCTTACAGTGAATTTTTTGACACATTTTACTTTGATAGACCGCCATTGTCCCGACAGCATTCGCGTTGAATAACCTTCCTCGAGTCATCATTGACCGGTGCTTTTCAAAATTTAGAATTCAACCTCTATCAAAAGAGATCAAAAAATTTAGAATAACCTTTCTTGGAACGCTGCTTTCGTTGAAAAAGAGTGGAATTCAAAAATTTCGGATACCCATGTTCCATTGTTGATGTCGGTGAAAAGTTAACCGTTGTAAAGAGCATGGTCGGTAAAACAAAATGACCGTTAGGAGGATGAATCCTGTGTTCGTTCATTATAATTGACTTTTCATTCCTTTCCTTTCATCAAATTTCCTATAAAAGGAATATATTTTATTATAAAAGGAATATATTTTATTTTAAAATTTCATGTTATTTTATATTGTTTTTAAAAATTAATCCGTATAATTTATTTTAGTATAAGATTTAATGTGGTAAAATTTTTACAATTTAAAACAATTGTATTATTTTTTAAATTTAAGTTATGAATTTTAATAGAAATATATAGGACCAAATAAATTAACTTTACCAGTGTAAATATAATGTGTATATTTTTCATTGTTTGATTATATTTTTAAATATAAATAGGGTATATATGGACCAAATAAAAGTTTTAAACATAAAACTTTTTTTCATCATATATACATATTTTTTGAAATGATATATAATATATAAGAAATGATATTACAATATTAAATAACAAGTAATAGATACAATTTAATGATCAAATTAAAATGTTTTTTTTTTATTATTAACATAATTTAAAATACGTCAATATAGAATTAGTAAAAAAATTTTATCAATAACCAAATTATAAAATTTAAACATCTTATTCACATCTTTTTTTTTTACTTTTACTCACTTTAAAACATATTTTTTTTTTTATTGTAGCCTACATTAATTTTCTACTTAGAACATAATTTTTAACATTTTATTTTTCTTTTAAAGGGGAATGACGCACGGACAGGCTTACACATCCCCCTCATACTTGGTGTAGAATGAGCCTCTTGGCCCAATAAATATACACAACGTTTTTTTTTTTAAATACCACTTAGTTTATGAGTCCTCTTGAAAAAATACTCTTAGTTTTTCAATTTATTTAAATAGTTAAAGAAAACCTTAGGTGAACAAATGTGTCTACAAAATGAAATTGAAATATTATTTTGCCAAGTTCGAAAAATAATAATAAATATAATTTTACATAAAAAAACATTTTTAATATGAAAATCTTAGCTCTCTCCATGTAGACTATGCTCATATATAATTTTTTATACAAATTGCACATTTTAGATAGGTTATGCTATGTAAACACACACATACATCTTAAGATGTATGAAAAGTTTCAAGGATAAACATTTCTTGTAATGAAAAATTGACACATTATATGACACTAAATATTTCTTGTAAAAAATATCATTAGGAGAATAACATAATTCTCCACAATTTGTCTTTTTACTCAAGAATCAAAGTATAAAAGAGGAAAAACTTGAAATTTCATTGTCACATTTGGGGCAAAAGTATGACACATCTTCATGCTTTCACCCATAGGGAATGTAATTTTATTAAAATTTCAAGGAATCGATGATAATAACTGGCACGTCTTAAGAAGCTTTGGACATCCTTCTATGATTTTGGAACAAAAAGAATCCATATTATAGATTTTTGCTAAATCTTCCTTGATACCAATGAGTGAAATGTGGTGTCCTAAATTGTTTCTTTGCCTAACAACATGTGACATTTTTCATGGCTACAGGATAGATCTGTTTCATTACATTACATTGAACAAACTCTTTCATTAAACTGACTAAAGCTCTATCAAATGTATTAGCATAAATATTAAAGTTACCCATGTACACTTCTACACAATCATGTAAGAAATTTAAGAATATACTATGATAATTCATATAAATCTTTTAAGCACATTATAAAGTACAAGCATAAATAGTTGATTTGAAAAGATTTTAAAGGAACAACTAAAGTTTGATGTATGTATTAAACCTATAGAGAAATAAAAAATTTGTATTTTTTTTGCTAAAATATCTAAAATTTAATCAATTTTAAAAAATCAAAATAATCTTTGAAATTAACTTTATTCAACTCTTTGTGTTCTAAATAAATTTTACATGTCTCCCCTCTCTCCCTTTATGATAGATATGGAGTTGTTACAGTTTTCTTGGCCCTTCGACTGCATGGGGGAGCTTTGGGAAAGCCTTCCTCTTCCCAAGCCTTCTCTTACAAAGATGTGGTCGAAGACTAGGTTCCCTAAAGTACATTGTCTCCTCAGGAACATCCCCTACCCCCAGGCAGGGGTGCTCACACCAAGATTTCTCTAGGTCCTTTTATAGTGGACAAAGCTAAGGATGTCTCTTCAGTCAAAATCACTCTTCTAGATCTAGAGGGACTCTACTAGTTCTTGAAAACAAATGGCCTCATCTACCATTTCAATGGGCTATGGCCATGCACAATAGACCTTTGCCAATCCATTCAACTTGGATGAAGGACAGTAGGGTCCTCTTTTGTTCCAAGGATTTCTTCATCATAGTTTTTGTCAATGAAGGTGATTATCATAATATAGTTTCCAAGGGGCCCTAGTTATGGGGAAATATTGGGATATTCCTAACCCCTTGGTTCCCAAATTTTGACCCCTCCATAATTGCGATCACAAAGCTACCTATTTGGGTTCGGCTCTTGAATTTTTCGGCCCATCTATGGAATTTTTCAGTATTTGAGGTTATTGGAAACACCTTGCATCACTTTCTAGCCACAGATCCCTCATGAGGCTAGTGTGGTGTCGACACCTATGGCATGATTTGCATAAAACTTGACATCACCAAAGGAATTCCTGAAAAAATTAATATAAAATTATGCGATTTTCACTAGACCTAGTAGCTCAAATATGACGATTCTTTTCGATGTCGACTATGGCATCGAATAGGCCATCTTCAGAACCCGTCTTCTCCAAAAACAATCAAACAAGAGCCCACATCTAAAGCATGGAAGCCATGCAACCTGCCTCCTTGACAAGAGGAAGATTCCTCATGCTCGGATCAGGAAGAGGATGAGTCTAAAGATGACATGCTCTCATGAGACAAGGCCCAAAATGTGGATCTTCAAAATCCGTGTGAAGAAGGAAAGGAGATCCAAGTTTTGCTAGCAAGAATAGAAGAAATTTGTAAGAATGCTTTAGCGAGTGCCATGAAGCGCGCCCATGAATCAACCTCCTCAAACTCTGACAAGTATGCCTCCTTAGATTGTCATAACAATATTAAGGTAGCTTTAGTAACCCCACCTTCAGAAGGTTGGGTCGAAGTAGCAAAAAGGACAGGCAAGAAAAGACGTACTGGATGATTAGCCCCAAGTTGTGTGATTACAATGTCTCGATCTCTTAGTTTCAGTATGTGTTTTCAATTTTTGTTTCAGATATGTTTATAGATGGAAAGGTTCTTAGTATGTCATACTTCATAGATGAAAAGGTTCTTAATATGTCATACTTCGTTGGAGGTATATTCTTCTATCTCAATTTTTTGGTTTGATGTTAACAATATTTACTCAATCTCATCCTTTTTTTGCTATTAATAAAAAAAATTATCTCCAACTTAAAAAAATGCATTTCCCATATTCATAAAAACTATAACAATATGTAATAGCTATGTTTAATATTTTTTATAGGTTTTCCTTCACTCATACATTGCAGTTTATTTGACATTAGAATCGTAAAATAAAGTTTTAAAATTTCCCAAATATATTTCAATAAACTAATTTCATTATAAAATTCATGAAGATTATATTTTTATATACCAATATTAATGTTAAACTAATTAGAATACAAAATACTATTAATCCGCTAACTTCATTATTTTTCTTTATTCCTTATTTCTCCAGGGTCTTTATTGGACTGAATTTCTTTTCAAGTTTTGCCATGATACCAATAAGATATAATAGGGACCCGTCATCAAGTACGATGAATAGGGACTTCAATGTGTGCTTCTGATACCTGCAAACTCATATAATGAGTGCTTCCCCTCCACTCCGCGAGAGAAATACCATTTCATGTACTCTTCATGAATAAAATTTCTAAACAAGCGTGGATGAGTTTCATCAATCAGTTCCTGCGCTGGACCGATCTCTGCTTCGAATTCAGGAGCATAAAACGCTCCAATAGACATCCTAGCCCTGCTACGGTTTGTCATTGCTCGATGCTCTATGCTCTTGTATCTTCCATTACTCATTACCTAGAAAACCAGCCACATAGTATTTCAGTGAAACGTTTATTAAACGAAATTAGGATAACACGCCGATCAATATGAACTGATCATAAGATTACCTCTATCAAGTTTCCAACGTTAATAACCAGAACATAAGGAATTGGTTGTACAGCTATCCATTGGTCATTCTTGCGGACATTTAATCCTACTACATCATCATCCTGCAACAAGAGTGTAATGGCAGTCATGTTTGCATGTGGGCTCAGCCCAAAAACATGGTCTGGAGTGGGGCACGGAGGATAGTAATTCATTCTCATTCTTTGGTATGGCTTTCCAAAGTTCCTCTCAAAGAAATTGAGCTTCAACTGTAATGTCTCCGCAATTAAACTTAACAGCTTCCCAGCAAGCCTTTTAATCTCAGTATTGTATGAATCCGCAATTTCCCTGCCAAAAAAACCCACAACACCATCAGTACACTGAACCTAGCTTACTTTTAAAAAATTCTTATTGTTCGGTATTTTTTATTTTATTTGATCGTTATTATTTTGTTAGGTAACTTATATAATTACCTCCACGCAAGCTAATTTTCTTTCCAATATTTTTTAGATTGTTAATTGTAAAATAAGACTCTACACGCAGTAATAATAGATATTCTACACATATATTAAAAATTGTATGAAAGAAAAAATCAAAGGTATTATAGAATTTATTATGTTTGAAGTTGACCTGAAATCAGGAGGTTGAAGTGGCCACACACTCAAATCTCTATTGTCGGAAGGAAACATTAGCAACCCCAATAAGTCACCCCAATCTAGTTTTTGATCTTCAGACACAACAAATCTTTGGCCATAGCCCTCAAGGGATCCTGCCTTCACTGCATACTTCTGTTTTTCCTCCAAAGGTAGCTGGAAAAACTCCTTTCCAACTCTCTTAACACCATCTAATAAGGAGTTTGGTATACCGTGATTCACAACCTATAAAACGCCCACCACAATATCTTTAGTTGTTTGTTCCAAAAGAGATCATGAGACCAAGAAATAAGGGGTTGACAAAATGATACCTGGAAGAAGCCCCAGTCTTCACAAGCCTTGGCAAGCTTCTTAATCTCTCTTTCTCTCTGATGTCCTTCTGAAAGCTTGGTCATGTCAATGATGGGGACGTCCAGCTGATGATCAGACAATGAAGTTGGTGTTGGTTGTTCATCGTCTCTTCTAATATATCTCTCTGGTATTGTCTCCTTCTGCCTTTTCACTAGTTCTTGAACGCTCTCGACCGTAAGAAAACACTTGCCCAATTTGGGAAGGCTCCTGTCCTGAATCTCATAAACTGAAGCCATTCTTCCAAACACTCAAATGACAAATAAATTCAAACCTATTTGATGAAACGATAACGCAGCTTGCTGCAGTTAACACTGATTAAATGATGAACCTACAACATTTTGAATATATTTATAATGTGGTAGGAACTCAATCGGAGATGAACTCGTCCGTAACCTGGAATTTGCGACGAAGCACAACAGTTGATAACCTGGAATTTGCTACGAAGCACGAAAGTTGATGAAACTCTTATTTATGCGTGGATATTGTCTAATTTATCGCAATCTGTGCGCCTCGTGATCTGACAATATACATAAGACAAACAAAAGCGTGCTGCAGTACATTGGTCGCCGTGAGGGTTGTTGGTCGCCGTGAGGGTTGGAATTTGACGGGCTTTATCCCATCATAATGCCTTTCGAAACTATTTGATGATTAGAAAATTTTGAAGACCGTTTCTTAAGACGTGTTTGGAACCGTTCAAAACGTATTTTTGACGGTTAATATTTTGCTGAAAACGTCAATAATACTCCTTCAAGAAAGCGAAAGCGAAGGTAGTAGACTAAGTTGCCAAGAGCTTGTTCTCCTCGATATGGCCACTTGTCCGGCCTCCAGCAAGCCGTCCTGTCTCTAGGAACGTTGGTATGTTTTTGTCATAGTACTGTGGTAAGTGATAATTATTATGTGTGGATAATTTTACATCCATCCCATGCTTCAAATTAAGTTCACAACAATGAAATCTTGAAATCCTGGGAAAGGCATCGAGTAAAACCTAAAGTAAATCCGGCCTTGCTTTTATCTTTGATTCTGCACATTATTTTGTTAGCCAAATCGCAAAGCGGACTTTTGGTGGATGTTTGGTTGCAGATTCTCTGCCATTTTTGAGGGTGTAAACTCCGAGTTGAACCAAATAAATGATTTGCTGCCGTCGGTTAATTTAATGGATTACTTGCAAATTTGAAGGGATTATATTGGTCTGTTTTGTGGAGACAGACAGAAGTAACCACCCTCTGGATTCATCTTGAACATTATGGGAAGTGAATTTGCCGTATTGAATGGGGGCTTCAGAGGAGCACTGCTTCAGGAGACTCGGGGATAATTTTGAAGAGGTCATTGCAAAACGCATTGAGGTTCAGGGGAGGAAGGAGAGTGATGCCAAAGTCGTTACATCTCAGGCATGTGTCGGCCTTTAATAGAGTGGTCAGACTTTTTCAAGTAGTGGGAATAGAACCTGTTACATCCATTGGAAGGCCAACGACAAAAACTCGAGGGAAAAAAGTAAGAGTAACTCTTACTAGATAAAGAAGGCTATGGTCGGAGTTAACATCACTGTGATTAATGACAATAAGTTTTAGTGGCTTAAAAAAAATGTCGTGCCTAAAGTGGAAGACTCACACATTTTATATATATATATATTCACCAGATAAATACAACTTTACAGTGGCCCATGTAAACAATTCACCTAACGAAAAAAAATTAATTGGGTATTATTTCTTTTATTTTTTTAAATGGTGTATCTTGGGTTTAAGATGAATGTGATTTATTTGAACATTGTTATTTACAAGTAGTAATGAATAATTGATTGTGTGGAGATGCATTTAAAGCAAGATTTTCATGTTTGTGTTATTGGGAAAATTTGGAACATAACTTTAATTTTTAATACATTTAAACTAAAATATTTATATAAATAATGATGAAAATTAGTGTTTTTTAATTGGTATTATAAGGTTTATTTGTTTTAATTTGAAAATTTATATATTTATATTCTTTTAAACTATAGATAAAAAAAGTGCATTTTAATTTATATACGAAGTAGTCTTTTTCACCATGTCATATAATTTCAAGCAAGATTATGATTTTTTGTTATTTAAAATAAATTTTGAATGCATAAATATATTTAGCACTCTAAAAAGTAAAAATCCGTGACATATTTTCATTAAAATTAACACAAAAAACCATAAAGAAAGTCATTTCATGAATAAGAATAATTTAATTAGTAATCATAATCATCGTAACATAAATTAAATAATCAATAAAAAAACACACATCAGTGAAACTAGATTTTTTTTTAATATTGTATTTGAGTAATGATTTTTTCATTTAATAAATTTGTTTTGATGTAAATACTACTTTTTTGTTACAATGTATATTTTAAGATAATGAGGTTTTCCTTCTTTTCTAAAATATTTGTGAGCAAACTACTCTCCCAATATTATAGGGATGTTGTAATTTCTTTTATAACATTTGACTCAGTCAAAATAAAATTAGAAAAATAAATAAATTAAATTTAAAAATCAAAAAATCAAAAAACAAAGTTAATAATGATAATGATAATTATAATTAATAATTAAACCAACTTAGATCCATATTAAATGTGGATCTACCAAATGGCCAAAAAATTAAATCTTAAAAATTCCTTACCAAAATATTTGAAAGGAAAATCATTCAATTATAAAAACAATAATTACTTATTATTTAGATATATTTATTTTTAAAAGTATATATTTATTTTAATCCGAAACCTATTAAACATAGATAAGGATTAAAAATATAAAGAATCCAAAGTATAAACATGTTTATGAAAAAACAAAATTGAACTCCAACATGATATATTTTTATCCAGTATAATTAAGGTCAAAGTATTGCATTTGTATGTCAAATTAATATTAAAAGAATAAAGTTCTATAATATTGAAGGCCCCACTACAGTACATATTGGAGAATGATATGTTTATTATATATTTTTGTCTATTTTCATTTCATATACCTAGGTGTCCCACATCTTACCAGCATTTTTAAAAATGCAGTAAAAGATGTGACACATTTAGATTGGAGCATTTTTCTACTATGGCATAGCATCTTTCCTTTTATGTTTCTCAAGATGCATTTAAATATGAGGAGATTATTTTGCACATATATCCAATCTCCATCTATATTTGGATTTAATCAATAGCTTCCATGCAACTTTCACTCATTTTTTTGCTTACATTATCATTGGAGCAATGAAATTTGGAAACTTGTAAGTTGTGACATCACTTTGAAACAACTAATAATTTGTTGTAAAATGAATTTCTCTTATTAGATGGATATGAAAACTCCACGTTGGTGATATGTTCTTGTGCCCTTTTAGGGTGTCATATATTTATGTTTCGTATCAAATCTTATATTAGATAATGTAAAAAATTATCTCTTAATTTGCATGGAACTACATTATAAATTGTTGTTTTTAAATGACACTTGAAATATATGCAATGGATAACCATCAAGTACTCTACATAGGATTGATTATATACTTTCAATAAGAAAAATAAACATGTTTCAAATGTTCAATATTTCTTTTTGTTGAAATCTCCACAATTATAGTTGTCAAACTATTATAATTTAAATAAACTATTATAATTTAAATATATATAATTTTTAGTTGATATGTCTACAAGTTATATTAAAGGGTATAGTCTCTGAATAATACATCAAGGTGAAAATTGTTTTGTCTAAAAAATAAACTAACTAGTTAGTTAGAGTGAGTTTTTTATGATTTTATTTAATGTTACTTTAATATACAATGGTTTTTTGTTTATATATATTGATTTTACTACAATTTGATGATAAATAAGAGGAAGGATTTGATGAGAGCATGTTTTTACCACATTTAGTACTATAAGTGTTTGTTCTCTAAGAATGTAATAGTGGAAGAAATCATAACATAATCCTATAACATGATGTTAAGAGCTCTATAATGTCCATTTATTATAATTTTTATCTATTAGTTTTTAAAAGGTTCAAATATTATACATTCATTGTTGTTAATATTAGTTTATATTTCATTATCCAAAACAATGCTAAATAATAACATAAACCATATTAATTAATCTACTTTCGAGTTATTGATGACATTCAATAGTCTTACTATGTTGGTCATCTTATATGTCCTATAAGATATCCTTAGTCATATCTCATATATACAAACTCTATGGCATGTTTGGGGCAAGAACAATTGATTTCAAATTCCAAAGACTTTATTGTGAAGGTTCCATGCAATTTCAAACCAAGATTCAGATTTAATAAGTCATTTGTGTGTTTTGGTCATTTGGTTTTTTCCCTTGTGATAAATATGTAAAAATTTTACATAATTATGTTATTGAAAACTAATTTTATAATCAAACATTTATTGGTGAAAGGTTAATTTATTGTAAGAAAATTACTCTTGATTCTAGATTTAATAAGTCATTTGTGTGTTTTGGTGATTTGGTTTTTTCCCTTAGGATAAATATGTGAAAATGAAATATAATTAAGTTATTGAAAAGTAATTTTATAATCAGACATTTATTGGTGAAGGGTTAATTTATTGTAAGAACATCGTTCTTGAAGGGAAAATTTTTAAACATAATGTTTCTTGACTGAGAGTATAAAAACCCAAAAAGTAAAAAAAAAATTATATAATCGGTAAAGAGAAATCCAAATTCTAACCCTAAGACTTGTGGTGACTAAATTTAAAAGTCGAAAGAGGCCACCAAGGAGAAGAAGACCATGTCCAACGATGACGTGGGTAACACAATGACGTGGGTAACACTTGAGCGTGAAACTTTCCTTTTACGCTGTTCTTGGTGTTCGAGATAAAGTGGTTTCATGGAGGACCGATGGCAGAGGGAATCTGAACTTTAGTGGATGACTTGTAATGTTTTTGTTTTACTAATTTATAAAGTGTAATTGTTATAAACATTATAATATCAACAACGATATAAACAAGAGGGGCTACGACGTAGCAAGTCCCTGCCTCTGCTACCTGGGTTAAACTAGTTATATACGAGGAACCAGTTCCAACTCAGCTTGGGAAAGCTGCAAGATGCAAGTAGCCCTGCAGCACTCAGCAAAACACAACCTGCTCTCCTATTCTATGTCTTTAGTGCTTGCAGACTGCTACGAATCCCGTATGCGTTGATTTGCATAATTCTGCGCATAAGCCACAACGGTGTCGTCCCAAACCAGAGCCTTGACGCCCACTTGGGCTCTCGTGTCATTGTGAGGAGATAAGAATCATTGTTGTACATCTTGGCCTTGCCCGACTAAGCAGTACAATGCCAGTTGCAGGAAATCGATATTTATAGCGTTGCTTCCACGACATGGAGGAAGATGTAATGAATGTATTTCAGTCAGCATCATTGAAATTTGTGAAAAATAAGTCAATTCTAGAAGAACGCCAAGCCTTGACTGACTTGGAGTCCAGTTAGGAAATCGGCGTGCCAAATATAAAGATGGTGTGACCTGCTTCCTCATGGCGTTTGATTTTGAGGAAAAAGTTGCTGCTTCTAAATGCGTAGGTGCAAAGTCTATGCTCTTTTGTCCCATAGCTTGGCGCTTGATGCTTGATATGTTGGGCTAACTTGCAATGCTCGATTGACTTGGTCGTTGGTAAACTTAGGTTGGGCTGACTTGCAATGCTCTATGGACTGCTGATGACTTGGGAGATTGGGTTTCTCAGCGCATTTAATTTTAAATAAAATAAACGATGACCCTGCAAATATGACATTGACCCTGACCCGATTTTAAATAAAATAAACAATGACCCTGCAAATATGACAATGACCTTGTAAATCTAAACCCGAGAGCCATTAAAATGCTTGTACAAACCAGATTTATTGCAAATATGACATTGACCTGACCCGATTTTAAATAAAATAAACAATGACCCTGCAAATATGACATTGACCCTATAAATCTGAACCCGAGAGCCATGAAAATGCTTGTACAAACCAGATTTATTGCGAATCATTGAAATATATGCCATTCCGGAAGAACGGGACATTGGTGGCTTCGTTCAAAATTGGAATTTTGACTAACTTACAAAACAAACGCCACGAGATTGGACAATTATGATACCGTTTATCAACAAGATAAATTGTAAGAAATTTATGTTAAGACAACTTCGAATAAGATAAGCATAACATAAGATAAGATAGTGATGGTATTGAAACAAAGAATACAAGTGAATGGATGTATCAGGTAATGGAAAATAAGAGGATGGGACATGTGTCATACATGCAGGTGGGTCACACAAATGGCATTATGCATGGTGATCATGGCGACAAGTAAAATGGGGCCCACAAAATGTGGAATGGTAAACTAATGATCATGGCGACAAGTAAGGTTTTACCACCACACTGCACTTCGCATATTCACCACCACATGGAGCCGTTTCTATCCAGCGGCCATCGCAGATGACCAAATGAAAGTAAAGCTGTCCAGGGTTTCCACAGTTGCACCCGCCATCGCTGCTGCCAAGGTTCTCAGAGTATTATCAGGTATGGGCAGATATTCAGATCGAATTGGTTCGGAAGATCTCGGATGGTTATGTCTGTGGACCCAGAGTTCAACAAACATATTCTGCAACACGAAGGTAAGCTATTTCAATCCAACTATCCAAGACCTTTTCGAAATCTCATCGGCAAATTCGGTTTGCTTTCCGTGCACGGAGATCTCCAGAAGAAGCTCCACGGAACGGCCGTACATTTCCTGAGGTTCGAGAAGCTGAGTGTGGACTTCATGGAGTGCATACAGAATGTTATGCAGACCACCTTCGCCCAATGGAAAGCCAAGAGGGAAATCCATCTTCAAGAGGAGTGCCATCAGGTAAGCACCATCGACAAAACCGATTCCAAAATATGAACAAGCATTCTTTAAATTTTAGAAAATCTATGCATTCTTGAAGCGCCATCAGGTAAGCACCATTGTTTTTTAAGCATCCTCTAACTTTCAGAAAATCTGTGCCTAGAAATTAATGGCCACCTGTTTCATTTTATTCAATATTCTATGTATGAAACTGTGCAAGGATTGTAATTAAAGTAGTAGCAAACCAAATGAATATTGTATTGTACCATGGCCAAAATCAATTTTAAGCTATCTAACTGTTGGAGTTCAATTGGAACTTGATGATTGATCATGAAAACTACAGATTGGCCGCATCCCTACATAATGGGCTCGTTGTCTCATTCCTTTGGTCAATGCAGAGAAGGTCAAGATAGAAGGTTACTACAAAGAAGCCCCTGAAAATCTTGGACTGATGGACAATATACTTCTATTTGTGAGGTTAGATTCAATTTCACAGACTCCGGTTGTTAGACCTGCTTCATGCAGACAAGTACACACTTGTTAATTTCATTATTAGGAAAATGTATTAAAATATGTTGTACACTGATTTATGCTATTAGCTAGACCTTCTGTTAGAGTAAAGTCGACTACTGCATGGTTGTTAATTTTATTGTCAAGAAAATGAATTTAATTATGCTTTACATTGATTTATGCTAGACTTTCTGTTAGGAGTAAAGCTGGACTAAATTTTACTAAATTGCATCTTTTGGTAAAAAGCCTGGTTATTTTCTATTTTATGAAATATGTCGTTGCAGCAATATGCCTGGTATGCAACATCCTTGGCATCCAATGTTGTCGGTTACTTCTTGCAGGGTGGAGCGGGCAGGAAGCCACCGCCGAGTGCTGAGAGCTATGGTGCAGGATGGAGCGCAAGGAGGATATGAATTAGCATAATGCGTTGCAGATGAAGCAACAGCTGAGGGTGAAGGCATTTTAAGGGAGGCTAAGTAAAGTCTCGCTTCCATGCAAATTGACACGCACTGCTTCCATGCAAATTGACACGCCCCCTGTTTAATAAACCTAACCTATGCCATACCCCCATTTCTCCGTAATGTTAGCCAATTAACATTAAATGTTAGCCAACTAATGCTATCCCAAAGATAGCATTACTTCAGGGAGGCGAAGCTGTACTAATTAACCAAGTGCTTTCCGAACATTTCCCTAAGTTTTCATATCGTCTACCTCGTACTGAGGCCAAATAAGACGAACGTTGTTGTGATTGGTTAGATGCATCGGCAAACATATTTTATGCAATGGATTAATGGAAAATATCACCAAACTTTGGTGTAAGGAAAAATGAACTTATCGATTCCTGTGTCAGACTAATCCAATCGTAAAAAACCGATTACTATAGTCCCTGCCAGGGCCGGAGGGCAGGGACTAATAAACACTTGTACTATGTGTTTGAAAAAATTGACAAGACAATTTGCATGCGACGGGGAATTAGACAACTTTGTTAATGAATATGTACCACTACAAGCTCTCTTCACTACCCTCCATTCTATATAGCATTTCAATATTCTATCTCAGGTTTAGGTCATAATTTAGATTAGCAAAGTAGGGAGCTTTAGTGTAAGGATGGAAATTAGTGATATACTTATTTCACCCCAAATCGAATTTGTATCTTTATCTCTATTGTTAAATCTGGTGAATTATTTGAGCAGTTTTTTTTCTATATTATGAGCAGTTTTTTTTCTATATTATGATTTATTATTTCTATTCTAGATCATTGTAATATGCTTATTCTATGTTTTCTTTTTGGTTCTAGGTTTTATAGGTTGTTATGGCTCCATGGTCTTGTAACAATAGGAAGGTTTAATGTGTAAAACCAGGGTGGAGCTGGTAGACCACGATGTAACAGGCTCTTATTTTTCCTTTCCACCAACAATGAAATATTACTTTCTATATTTGAGTGATGAAGTTAAAAGGGAGAGGGCTTATCACTCTAAAAAGGAATAAACTCCATGGTCATAAATTTCATTATGAACCCAGAAATTAGTTGTTGGGATACCAAGTCTTAGTGTGCATTAGAGTTCTACTACATGGGGGCTTCATTCGGGGAGCAGTACCATACCACATTAGTTCATATTGGAGGATATATATTGAGGAAAAAATGACATAATATATTGAGTATATAATAGGATGTATATGGTTTTTATATTGTTAGGTATAAAAAATGAAGATCAAAGTTACTGAATTTTTTTTTTTTCTAAAGTATACACAATGTTTGTTATTTGGAGACTTTTGTGGTTGAGATTTGAAGAGTGAAATTCCATAATTGAATCCACATGTGTCATTTTTAAGGTTTCTGTTTCGAATCACCAACTCGACTCATCATCAAGAGAGTCATGCAAAGAGAAGAAGAGAAAAATGATGTGGGTATAAATAGGATAAGGAAGGGAAGAGAGATACAAATGAGAGTCTACTTTATAATAAATAAGGAATAGAAACAAAAAATCAAAGGATAATAAATAATAATTAAAAACGTTATTGGAAAGTAGGGGTTTTCTTATATTGGGAAGGTGTATTAGGTTCTTATTGGTAGGCGGTTAAATAATGTGATTTTTAGAAGTATTTTCTAATATGTAGTCAAAATAAGGGTATTGTTTAGTATGTCACAAATGCACATGTTATGTCAGAGATTCATTAAGTGAATCCCCGTGCTCTACCAAGACGCTCAAAAATTTGTAGCTCGTATTTTCCTTTCTTAAGATATAGATTAGTTGGAACTTAAAACTTTTTTGACAAACTAAGTAAACAATGTTGCGAGATGGTTACATTCTACACCTAATTAACTAAACATGGTGGTGTCTTTGTCTATGAAAGAATTAGATCCTTTAAAGACAACCCATTGATGTCTCAACAACCCCTTATACTTATGCAACCTTACTCTATTTCCTTTTTAAAGACACATGGCTTCTTCTATTATGAACGTTTTGTCGTTTTTCTTTTTAGTCATTAGTGGTTTAAAACATACTGTTAATAATTCCCCATTTTAGAATTTTTTTCTTTTTCTTTTTATTTTATATAAATTATTATTTACAAATGAATGTTAAAAATTATATCTTTTAAAATAACCTTATATTTATTTATTATATTATATATATATATATATATATATATATAAATAATATTTAAAATAATAATTAAAAAAAAACTAAATATTATTTTATGGTTGTTATTAAACTTAAAAATTTAAAAATTACAATGAAATAAGTTAATGCACATATTGTAATAAGTTAATATACATGTATTAAATACTGGAATGAGATATTATTGAGTATGTAATATTAATAAAGATTAAAATTTATAAGTAAGTAATATAATAAGATATAATTTTAAGGATTATATATTATTTATATTATATATATATATATATATATAATATATAATATATATATATAACAAAACTAAAATATTATTTTTTATGGTTGTTATTAACTTAAAAATTTAAACTATTACAATGAAATAAGTTAATGTACATGCATTAAATAGTGGATGAGATATTATTGAGTATGTAATATTAAAAAGATAATATGTATAAGTAATCTAGTATAACAGGTTGTGTTTTACATGTAGATTAATTAAAAATTATATTAATTTTATTTAAATAGGGAGAGGAGATAAGCATTAAGATTATAATAAAATGATGAAGATATAAATATATCTGAAGGATGGAAATATTTATAATGAGTCAAATATATTTGAAAATTAATTTTATGTATGATTTGGGTAGAGTGATGAGTATGTGTATTATGATAGAAGGATTAGAGGTTATTGTTTTCAACATAAATTATTCTTGATGTAAAGTTTTTGGAGAGGAATATAGATTAGATAACTTCAAGTATGTTGGAATCACTCTAGATTTCGTATATCTACATGGATTAAAACACTATTCATTAGTATTTTATTTTTTCTCCTTAAGAATTTTGTTTAAAATTATTTTTGTTTACTATTTTGAAAAGGGGTCATTTTATTAGGGAACTGAAAAGTATAAAATCAATTAGGAAAGAAAAATGTGTGGATTATCTATCTACCTCTATTTCCTTTACTAAGACATTTAGAATATCCTTTGGTCCACTTCTTAATCAAACTTATTCATTTTTCTCTCCGGTAGCTTCTATCCCAAGATACCTTGGTCTCTTGAAAATAGAGTTACCTATGGTTATTGATTTTGTCTATCTTTGGGTTGATCTATTCATGTGTATTTGTTATTGAGTTTGACTCCTCTAGATGGTTCTTGCAATGTACTTCCATAATATAGCATAGCTCTATGGGGCACTCCCAAAACTCCCTTGAAGGCTTACCCATTGGATTTCACCTACCATACAGGCTTACCCTTCTTTTCAATCACAAATTTTATGTCCCTAGTCCTTACACCTCCTAGTTGGCATTGTTAAACTTTTATCAATAGTAAATGACTGCGAATGAGGACAACAAGTAGAAGGGCCAGCCCTAATTCTAACAAACGAGGGTGCAATTAAAGTAGCACATCCTCTATCAAACACCTCCCTCTCCTAAAAACTTCACAAGAATTAACTAGAGCCCAAATTCACACCATGAGAGTGGCCATATGCTTACATTATAGATTATTTATGGAAACTAGAGCTGAGGTGGTCAACATAGAGTAGGCCATTAGGAGGAAAACATGAAATATTTTCAATATTGAGTTCGTGGTTGAATTTAAAGAATGGGTCCTAAACTTAGGCTACTCTAGAACTAGAGATACAATGATATTAAAGCTTGTTGAGTTCTATTTGATAAATAAATCGTTCATAGCACGGGGTGGTAGAGCAGAAATATAATCAATAACAAACCATTATGTAAAAGTTGAACATGATGGATCAAAATTTTGATGACCTATCCAAAAGTCTTTCACATTGAGATCAATATCAACAACTATACAATGCTCAAAACAATACAATGGTAAACCTATACCAAGAGACGTTTCCTTAAATCTCACTGTATTAGATGAAGAACTTAATGATCAAAGAAACTTATACAAATGAAAAAAAGTAAGAACATGGAATACAAATTCAACCTTTCTTATTTATATTTGAAATATAAGATATAGTCCAACCTTATAATTTATCTTTAAAAGCATGGGATACAAAATTTGGTCTTTATTATTTATCTTACATATGTGAATAGTGTGATAACAAGTTTCTAAAACATTTATAATATGATTTTTCTTTTTTCCTTTTGATATTGATAAGATAAGATAATAATCATAAATTTAAGTAGGCCAACAATTAAATAATTAAATATAAATTTAAATTTTTAACATTTTATATATTACAAACAACCTTTATTTTTTAACATACCATATAAACAAATAATAAGTATGTTAATTTTAATAAAAATATAAAAACAAACTTAAATGTATACATTTTAATAATCAACCATATAAAATTAATATTTTTTTAAACTTTATTAATATAAATATTTTATTGTAATCCAGTATATTTACGATATTTAATTTGGTATAATAACATGATAATTTAATTTTTTTTTTTAAATAATCACAATTTAAATATGTACGATTTGGTCGTAAAAAAATAGCATTACCATTATTCATTTACACATCAAAGATCATGTTCGCTATTACAAACAACTTTATTTATACTTTATTTTTTAACAGAGTGATAATGATACTAACACCGTATAAAACAAATAAATAATTACGTTAATTTTAATAAAATATAAAGACAAACTTAAACGTATACATTTTTATAATCAATCATAAAAATTAACAATTTTTAATTTATTATTATAAATATTTTATTATAATCATAATATTTACGTAAATAATTTTAAGGAATGTTATAAATAATCACCATTTAAATATATACGGTTTGGTCGTAAAAACTAGCATTACCATTATATATTTACACATTAGAGATCATGTTCTCTATTAGTTCTTTTTAACAACTACAAGGTTTGAACTTTTTAACAATTAAGATATCATAAGATTTTGACCGATATTCAATTTTCTTAACCACTAAAAATTACTTTAACAACTTTTTTTTTTATAATTTTAGTAAGATGAAATGTTCCATTATAATTTTATTGATCTTTGGACAGAATGGCACTTTCCAACTTAGTGGAGAAGAAATATTGTAACGTTTGTTATTTTATACCCTGTTTAAAAAGTAGATATTCGAACCAGTTTATTTAATTTTTTTTCGAGGGCGTTGCAATTATCTAATCGGTATTGTGCAGGCCACTGGTGCTCACTGGTAGCACTTCCAGCGTTCCGGTAGGCATTTCTTGATCTTGATCTTATGTTTTACAAAGCCAGGCGCACTTTTCGGATTGTCTGATCCAATTCTCAAGTGTATACAGAGCACAAATGTTCTGTGACGATTTAGAGGTAAATAAAATATATTATTATTATAATTATTATTATTATTTAATTTAAGATAAAGTTAAATATTTTATTTATATTTTATAAAGTCAGGGGTATTTTTAGATTTTCTTATCTAATTTTCAAGTGTATAATAAAGTAAAATAATATATTATTATTAATTATTATCATCTAAATTTTAAGATTATGATTAAGATATTAAATAGGTGAAAGACACTTTTTGTTTATGGGACAAGGAACCCATATCCCCTAATTATTTGGTTACTAAATCTCTAAAATCATAAATATTTTACCTTTCTAATTTTGAACATATAACTTTAAAAAAAAAAAAACACTCTCTTAATCATTATAAATGATTTTAAACCTATAACCTCTTAACAAGAAAAACATATTCTTAACTGTTATGAATGGGACAAATTAATCTATAACCCAGTTCCACCTAAAATTATGTCGGGGCAAGTTGGACATTATTTTCTGCGTTTTTGGGTTTAATTTTTGAAGTGATTTTCCGTCGAAATCCTGACATTTAAGTTGAATAAACTACGAGCTTGCAAGTATACGTTTCGAGCTTGCACAAAAATCTTGGAAATCTTGTATTTTTGTATGTGTGGCAAGGCATTCTAGCGATCAACAAATTTGTAATATAAATAGTAAATATTAATAATAAAAAATATTTTTGAATATCAATTATCAACCCATTAAGGTAGACTCTAATTATATGAAGAAATGGTTTTTTTTAGCATTTTTTAATATAATTGGAAAAAAATGTAATTTATCATGTTTAAAATGTATATATTGAATGCATAAATGAACTCAATATATTGATAAATTTAGAGGTATTCAAATTTTGTAAATTAAACATTTTAAAATTATAATCCTTACAAATCTCTATCAAATTTTAGGAAAAAAATATAAGTTAATTTAGCATAAATTAAGTATGGATAGTTATCAAAATAGTTCCTTCATGATATTTTACATTTGTCAAAATTTAAAAAAATCATAAAATCTAGTACAGCCACATTAAAAATATTAATGTGGTTGATATATCTAAAGGCTTCATATATATAGCAAATAAAAGTATTGTAAGAAAAAACTATCGCAAACGTGAAGAATGTCTTAGCAAAGCACACATTTACCTCATTAACTATGTATAAAAAGGTTATGGGTCAACTATAACTTGAGAAAAAAACAGAATTATACATCTTATTGTAAAATGGGTTATTTTGCTAAATAAAATTCGCTTATATATAAATAAATGCTATAAATAATAGTTAGGAACTTATTAGAATTGAAATAATATCAAATCGTAAGGAAATTGGTGGGCGGGGTCGACCATTTTTCTAAATAAAAATTTCATTTATATAAATGAATGTTATAAATAATAATGAGGAACTTGTCATGGAAGAACTTATTAAAATTGGAAAAATCTCATATCTCTAGAAATTGGTGGGTGGGGAGCCACATGGCATGAATCTAATTTTTTAATTTATTAAAATTCAATGCAACATAATAAACTTTGTAACACACTAAGAAGTCTTCACCAATTAACTAAATTCTAACTTTATTTTAAATAATAACTAGCACAACCACATTAATAAATGTGGTTGATAAATGCCCATAAGCCCATATGAAGATCATATATCAATTATCAATTATATTAAGAATTAATGTTATTAAATATTATTATCGATAATAATTAATATAAATATAACAACCATATTAATAATAATTAATATTAAGCCATGGGGCTTTCCATTGACGGTGAAAGGGTGCACTGTTAAGGCACTCCTTGTGATAGGTCACTGGTTCAAATCCCCCTGTGGGTGCTTACCTACCACAAACAATAATAATAATAATAATAATTAATATTATATTATTAATATTATATAAATAATAATAATTATAATAATAATAAATATATTAATAACAATATATTAATATTCGTTTAATAAATAATAATGAATTAATTATGAAATAAACACTTAATAAAAATAAAAATAAAAATAATTTAAATGTCATTGATAGGAAATTAAACTTTAAACACTCCACTAGAACATAGTTATTAAATGATAGCCTCTTGCAAAACACCGAGACTGATGAAAAAAGTTGCACCACTTCAAATCAACAAGATAATGATCATGACTATTCATGCTTTCGAACTAATCCCTTCTCGCATTGAATTAATTATGAAATAAACACTTAATAAAAATAAAAATAAAAATAATTTAAATGTCATTGATAGGAAATTCAACTTTAAACACTCCACTAGAACATAGTTATTATATGATAGCCTTTTGAAAAACACCGAGACCAATGAAAAAAGTTGCGCCACTTCAAATCAACAAGATAATGATCACGACTATTCATGCTTTCCAACTAATCCCTTTTCGCATTGTCTTGCATTTTCGCATAGCGTTGAAAAGAAAAAGGCGGTGAAATATGCAAACCATCTATTGATTTCACTCTTGATATAGTTGTAAATGTCAAAGGAATATTATTAAACCTAAGGGGTAAATATTATAAACCCAAGGTATAAAAACCCTAAGATAAATATGCTAAACCATAAAATAAACATGATTTACCATCATTGATTTTCATAATTAGACGATGTTTGTTATAATGTGATGTTGGATCATGGTTGACCATGGTTGATTTTCATATTGAGAAAATCTTTGGCACATTGTGACATTGGACCATCGTTGACCATGGATGACCATGATTGTAAACCCAAGTGATTTATATTAAACCATAGGATTAATATTATAAACCCTATAAATAATATTATACCCTAGGAATATGAACCAAATAAACCTAAGGGATTAATTCTAAAACCCAAAGGTATTACAAACCCAAGTGAATAATATTAGACCTAATGGATTAATATTATAAATGCATGTATATAAACCCTAAAGGGATTGATATTATAAACCCAGGGGAATAATAAACTCAAGGGATTAATACTAAAAACTCAAGGGATTAAAAACCCAAGAGATTGATAATATAAACCCAAGTGAATAATATGTATTAATATTATAAATCCAAGGTATATAAACCCTAAGATAAATATTATAAACCCAAGGGATTATAAACCTAAGGGAATAATATTAAACCCAATGGATAAATATTATAAGCCGAAAGTATAAACCCTAAGATAAATATTATAAACCCTAATACAAATATTTGTCACAATGTGATGTTGGAATATGGTTTACCATGATTGCTTTTCATATTGAGGCAACGTTTGTCACAATGCAATGTTGGCCAATGGTTAACCATGGTTGATATCCATATTAAGACAATCTTTGTCACAATGCGATGTTGGACCATGGTTAACCATGGATGACCATTGTTATGACAATGTGACATTGAACCAAGAGATAGTCTTTATCACAATCTAATGATGGTTGAGCATGGTTGACCATGATTTACCATCATTGATTTTCATACTGAGATGATGTTTATCACAATCTAACATTGGGCCATGGTTAACCATGGTTGATCATCTTTGATTTTCATATTGAGAAAATCTTTGGCACATTGTGACATTCGACCATGGATGACCATTATTGTAAATCCAAGGGATTTATATTAAACTCTAGGATTAATTTTATAAACCCTATGAATAATATTATACCCTAGGAATATGAACAAAATAAAGCCAGGGGATTGATATTGTAGAGAAAAGGGGATAATAAACCCAAGGGATTAATTCTAAAACCCGAAGGTATTATAATATTATAAATGCAAGGCATGTAAACGCTAAAGGGACTAATATTATAAACTGAAGGGATTCATACTAAAATCCTAAGTGATTAAAAACCCAACAAATTGATAATATAAACACAATGGAATACTATTAAACGAAAGGGATTAATATTATAAACCCAAGGCATATAAACTCGAAGATAAATATTATAAACCCAAGGTAATAATAAACCCAAGGGATTATACACCCAAAGGAATAATATTAAACCCAAGGGAAAAATATTATAAACCCAAGGAATATAAACCTTAAGATAAATATTTTCACAAAGCAATGTTGGAATATGGTTCGCCATAATTCATTTTCATATTGAGTTAGTGGTTTTAACAATGTGACTTTGGACAATAACTAACCATCGTTGACCATGGTTGATCTTCATATTGAGACAATATTAGTCATAATGTGATGTTGGACCATGGTTGTGACAATGTGACATTGGACCAAGAGATAGCCTTTGTCACAATGTGACCATGGTTGACCATGATTTAACCCAGAGGTATTATAAACCAAAGGGATTAATATCATAAATGTAAGGTACACAAATCCCAAAGGGATTGATATTATAAACCCAAGGTATTAATACTAAAAACCCAAGGGATTGAAAACCCAACATATATAAACCCTAAGATAATATGATAAACCTAAGTGAATAATATTAAACCCAAGGGATAAATATTATAAACCCAAGGAATATAAACCCTAAGATAAATATTTGTCACAATGCGACAGTGGAATATGGTTGACCATGATTGGTTTTCATATTGAAACAATGTTTGTTGCAATGCAATGTTGTAAAATGACTTACCATCGTTGACCATGGTTGATCTCCATATTGAAACAATTTGTGTCACAATG
Organism: Pinus taeda; assembly: GCA_000404065.3. Taxonomy (NCBI): domain Eukaryota; kingdom Viridiplantae; phylum Streptophyta; class Pinopsida; order Pinales; family Pinaceae; genus Pinus; species Pinus taeda. The sequence continues at coordinate 453,626 of APFE031684337.1, forward strand.
CCATGTTGGACCATGCTTGACCATGGATGACCATGGTAGTGACAATGTGACATTCAACCAAGAGATAATCTTTGTCACAATGTGACCATGGTTGACCCTGGTTATTGACCATTGTTGAGACAACCTTTGTCAAAATGCAATGTTGGAACATGGTTTACCATGGTGGATTTTCATATTGAGACAATCCTTGTCACAATGCGACATTGGTTTATTAATTAATGCATTGGTTTATTAATTGGTTCATGGATATTCTTAACCTATAGATAGGTTTTGTTACAAAACCATGGGTCAATGCCATAGTTACTAATACCACATATCCAACAAAACCATAACTCATGTTCATATGGAATTTTTTTAATTAATAATTCCAATCAAAAGACGAAAACTGGCATAACTACTTTTTGACATAAATATCAACCTTTGATTTGTAACTATTACTAAAAATAGTTTAGAACATTCCATGGAGATTAAATCCATACCATCTTATTTCTAATTAAACTAAAATTTTAAAAGTCTTATTCTAAAATACAACACATAGATGTAAATGTTTCAATGATTTTTAATTTCATATATAATTACATATTAAAAGCTTAAAAGACACTCTACAAAATAGTATAGGAGATTTGGTGTCATAACTTTACACTAGCCTAGATCCATCTTAATTTAGGGTCTACCAAGCACTTAGAGGATGAAATTTATTGAGGTGCAAATCTCTTTGAGAGTGAAAAGAGATTTTCATCTCAATAGATTTATTCCCTTTGGCTCTTGATAAATCCAAAATTAAGATAAACCTCCAATAATTAATAACTACTACAAAATTTTCTACCAATAATATTATTATAATTTATAATTTATAACTTATTATACTTTATAATTTATAATTTATTATACATTGGTACAAAATCTTTGACCAAAAATCCATTTCTAAAACTTAAAATAACATCTAAAATCTTAAATTAACACAAATAAAACACCACGTTCTTAACTACTCAAGAGGATCTTCATTTAATACTTTGATCTTTTTCTAAAAAGTAAAATGACAATTGAAAGAGAAATAAAGCACCATGTTCTAGAGAAAGCAAACGAATAAGACGATGCGGAACAATGGATGTATGTGAAATACAGAAAGAGACACCTAAACATGCTTTTTATTAGTTTGGAAATGTTTTTTTCAATGATGTGTAATTTTAATTATTACACATGTGGTAGGTATTGTATTAATGGTATGGTATTAAGTATTTTATTTTATTTTATTGTTTTGTTTTTTACAAGAAAGTAAGAGTTTTTGCATAATTTAATATTATGGATTCAATTTTATTATTTTTATTAATATTTAAAGTTATTTAGGTACAATATGATATAATAATTTAATCTTAGCTTTGTAGAACACAATGCTATGTAGATAATTATTTTAGGATTTTTTCCCATGATTTTTGGATGTAGTTGCAATATTTATACCATTTTTTAAAACTTTTATATTTTCAATTTTAAGCTTCATACAAAACCATCAAAAAATAAAATCCTTTAAAATAGTTTATATTCACGTCAATAACATATATAATATCAATTACTACCCACCAAAATTTAGGAAAATATTTGCATAAAAATATATATATGAACATTATGTAAATAAATTACCATTTCTAGACACCTAAAAAAATTAATATAAATACTTTTAATTATTATATAATTATTTAGAAATGAAAATCCCTTATGTATATTACCTACTTAGGTATCTATTGTTTATTATAATTTCTTGTTTGAATGCATGAAAATTAAATGATGTTTAACGAATAAATTAGATTATAGCAAAAAAATTATGTAATATTACTGAATTTCAATAAGAAATTAGTAAAAAAATATTAAAAAATTGATTAAAATGATTATCAATTCAAAACTACAAATAATTAAGTAAATAACACAACTCCATTTTTAATATTTATATTTCTTTTAAATAATATATTCAACTTACCTTTCACACATACATGTGGCAAGAACAAATACCCTCTAAAATATATCTATCTATACCATATAAAAACCCTTTATATATATACCATATAAAAATGTAAAACAATGTAGACAACCTTTTCAACAAAAACATTATCACTACAATAAGACATTGTTTTCACTGGGTAGAATTCAATTACCTGCCACCACAATGTATAATTATTTTGTTAGACCTTGAAAAGAAATAAGTTTATTGCATGTAATAAATGCATTAGATTTCCTTTGGATATATATACATAATATATATATATATATATATATATATATATATATATATATATATATATAAAGAAATAATTTACTAAAGGACATTAGTTTTCTTTTAGAACGCAACATGTATTTGCATTTACAATAGACTTGTAAATATCTCTATCTTAGAAAAGATATTTTTCAAAAAGGGATTTACATTTGCATGAGTGATTACAATATCTTTTATATTCAGTTTTCCCTTAGAATGGGACATGTATTTACATACATAATGATAATAATATTAATATCTATTGTATTAGAAATATTACTTGGTTATATGCACAAAGAAAAAGTTGAGTGGGTGACTTCTTTGAATAAATTTTATCTAATTACATACATGGAAAACAAAGCTAATAGGTTAGTATCCTTTAAATGAAAATGGATAGTTACAGTGGTTTTCATTTACAAAATATTGTGTGCTTGTGCGAAAAGGATCATAGTAATGTGGTATTTATTTTGACATGCTTTGCTAATTATTTGCTTATTACTAATGCATGAGTAGTGTTGTCAAAAGAAGCATGTTGCAATATTTTATTTACATTTCATGTATGCACATGAATAGATGATAAGAAATCACTATTAATATTGATTAGTGGTTTATTAATACTTTATCTAATCATGATATCAAGGTTTGGTGACGACAATAATGGGAGGAAAGGATGGTGATTGTTAAAATGATAGATTATGTTTAACATTGTGTTAGGTAAAGAAATAATGGTCGATGAAGATGAGTGTGAGCTACAGGATGGTCCACTGATGGAACTACGAGGCCACAAAGATATTGAAGATTTGTGGGAAAATGATATCATGATGATTGTAACCAGATATGTTGTATTTAAATGGTATTTCTTTGTAAGATTTTATGACAATGGTTTAGGTATTGAATCTATTATAATCCATTGAGTGAGGAGTAAACACCCTCACAAGATTTTAGTAATAAAATTAAATGTTAGTTGGTTTTCACCCTAAGGGGTTTCTACAGTATATCAGTATCTAATGATGTGGTTTCTTCTTGTGCTACTTTTATGATGTATATTCCTTGCATGAGATGATGTTTATAATATCAAATATATGATTAAATAATCAAGTTAAAGGAATCATGAGAATGATGCAAGGTTGCATCAGAAGGTTTATGTTAATATGATACAACAAAGGTTGTTAATGGTTATGTAACTTACTATTCCTTTTCTAAAGTTATTATATGTAATGATGAAGATTTTATCTAATGGTTAATGAGGAATTTGGAATAGTAATTTGGATACTTACATGTGGGTAAAACACGTAAAAAACTTCTAACTCCATGCATTTTCATGTGAGATTATCAAGGCATGTTACAAGTGGTATCATAGCTAAAGGTCGCAAAAATGATGCCTTTGGGAATTTTTAAGAAGAAAATAAATTGAGGTATGCTACTAGTGGGCATCATCTCAGGTATGAGTCTAATAATCTACTTATTATTATATTCAATAGACTACTTTTGACACGATATGTGTGATGCATCTTTGTAACTTCATTGAAGAGTAATAAGTAATAAAGTCTATTGAAAATTTGTGTTCATAACATTTGAATCTAGATGAGGATAAAATAAAAAAACTTGTGTTACACCTATGAACAATCCTGAGCACTCACCACTGTAATATCCCTCCCTTTAATAATAAATAATAAAGAATAAAAAATAATAATAATAATAATAAAATAAATAAATAATAAATAATACAAAATAATAATAATAATAATAATATAAAAAATAAATAATAAATCACTTAATAAATAAATAATAAAAATAATAAATCATAATGATATTTAAAAATATACAAGAAAATAAATAAAAATAAGAAAAATAGTAATAACTACACTAAATCTCTAAATAAGAATAAATAGTAATAAAACAAAGAAAGCAATAAAAAGAATCAGTAAAGCTATCAAAAAGAAAAAAATAAAAGAAGAAAGCTGAAAATCGAAAGAAAAGTAAAGAAATAAAACCAGAAGGCTAAAAATCAAGTTGCATGTAGACACATGGAGTGTGTGCATGTGGTTCCCCATCCAATGTTGTTCTATTTAATAGATGGTGAGGAAGATGAGAGGCATTCTGGCATTCCATCATTCCGATAGTCTATCTTTCACTCTCTTGGGAGAATGGTATACTAATACATAGGAGCACTGGCAGTAGTATGTTGATTGAGGGCTCAGGGTGGCCAGTTGTAGCAGAATCCTGCACAATTGAGCCTATGTTTGGGTGGAGAGTCGTCCCCAAAACCCTGTTGCGGTAAGCGTACTTCTACCAAAGGTAAGCTCAGGTAAGCACTCTTCATAGTTTAAATTTAATGTTAATAAGTTAATTAGATATCTGTTTTGGGGCTGTTACAACCACTGAAAGTGAGAATTGACTACCAACCTTTGCATATATGACAACATTAGTAATACATGTAATGAACATAAATAAAGTTTCCATGCACTAATTATAAAGGATGAATGCATATTATAGTGATTATGTGTGAAACAAATGCATGAGTGTAAAAGGTGAGATGGGTTGTCCTTGAAGAAGACAATAGGATGTTTTAAAAGATATTGAAAGAACCCCTTTATATGTTAAAAATAAACAATGAGTCAAGTAGTGAGACTTGACTGTAATAGCCAGTTGTTAATTGAGTATTGTCATGGCTGCATTAAGATGGTTGGTAGCATTGTTTAGTTAGTGATGCATGACTAACTATTAAAACTTATATGCATTAATTGGTTTTGTTTTAATATTATTGCAAGTTTCGAACAAGTGGTTATAGTAATTACTTCATGTACTGGTATGTTGGTAAAAATACACTGTGGGAATTGGAAATGTTTGGATCGTTACCCTAACAGTAATTGACATTTACATGTTAATGAATATTTGTACATACTTTTATGCATGACAGTATTGTATGCATGAAACTAAAATGGTTGTGAAAGTGAATACTTGTTTAAACAATGCATATTTATGACTAATGTTGTTGATGGGATTAAGTAGAGGTAGCTTAATGGAAACATGAGAAATTGTAAAGGTAAAACATTGCAATGAAAATCACTACAGTAAATGAGAAAGTATAATGTTATGATATGCATAATTGTGTTATTTATAAAATCATAACGTATACCACATGTATGTCAGTTATGTTTCTTTTCAATCTAGATATTGTGGACCCATGTTGAGGGTCAAGTATGAATGCATGATGCACATAAATGTTTCTTTTGTTTTAATGATAATTTTCATATGGTTCATCATGTAAATTACAGTGGGAAAGAGTGCTAAAAGATAATTTTACATGTCAGAAACTTGTGGATAGTTGTGAAAGGCTAGGAGGTCGTGGGGTGACAGTGGTTGTCTACCCAGAGGGGTTGATGGTGCTTGCCTGCCCAAATTTCCTCTCCCTAGAGATAAGATGATCTCAGTAAGAGAAAATAGTTGGCCAAGATGGTAAGAGGGGAAAAATCCTGAGGCAACTCTGTTGATTTGGAGCTTGTTGGAGCAGGGCTAAAATACCTCATAAATGAGACAATGTTGGAGGAATAAGGAGAACACTCCCAAGAGGAATACTATATTAGACCATGTGTCATCATTTGAATTCATAAGCTTGTTGGCCAATGGAATTCCAAACTAGACATGGTATGGTCTCTATCAGAGATCTGTCTCCATGTGAAAATGCCACAATCTGGTTGTGGAAACTAATTTCCATTGGTTGGTAGGAGCATTATTTTTCCACTGTGGTTCTCATAGAACAAAAAGTTAACTAATCAATTATGTCTTATGATAAAAATGAATTTTCTATATAATTGTGTAAATATTTTATGTATATCTTCATAGGAAAGGAGCCTAGTGCTCGGAAAGGATACTAGAAGTATAAGTTCCTTTACTGTGTTACTAATTATTTGAATGTCTTAGAAGGGGCTAGGAAAGTATGCACTTGGTGCATTTATTGATCATTTCGATGATTAGAGAGCTAAGTGATCTCTAATTACTTTTAGACGTACTGTGTGGATGATTTTAGCGAGATCTAACATAGTGTGCACATGGTGCAGTGATTTATCATTTTGATGATTAGAGGGTTGGTGCTCTATGAGTACTTGTGAAAGTATCGTGGTTAAAGTATTATTTGAAATTGGATAAATAATTGATAGTTAAAATTATTTAATTTGATTAAAAATGTTGTGAATAATGTGATTCAATTGTTGGTTATACATTACATGATACTTTCCGTGGAGTGGTGATGGGATGTCCAAGCATTTTTTGATTTCTTGCATAAAAGTGATCATGACTTCCAAGAGTAATTGGTAGGTAATGGTAAGTTGGTATAGAAATTGTGTTTTGTTTCTATGAATTTAAATAATGGAAATGTGATGAAAAGTAGAACTTGCATATTTTTGCAGTTATAAATGCTTATGACTATTGATCAAAACATTACTGTTTCATTTAATGGTATTTTTGGAAATTAAATTCCTTCATTATAAAGGGGAAAGATCCCCTTTTGGGTTGTTTATATTTCTATATTATGAGTAAAAGCTAATGATAAACACCGTGGAAGGTGTTTACTTCAAGGGGGGAGTATGTAACATCTTTATCGTTAAATACTGTAAAAAATATTCTCGTAAACCTCATTGTGAAATGTTATTAAATTCCTTTAACCATTTCATTAATGTTTAGTTAGGGTTTGATTTGGTATGATTGAAACTACCACAGAGTTACCTTATCTTTTTTATCATTTTCTTAGCCGATATAGGGAACTACTTGTGGGGATGCATTTCATGTCAAAACATGGGAGGAGAGCATTCATGGTTGGAGAACAAGTGAAATTCCAAACAAGATGTAAAACGATATTTCCAATATTTTTACTATAACACAAGGGAGTGAAAAACGAACCCAAATGTTGGCGGATCATATTCCAATGGAACATTTACTATATACTATGTAGAATAATCGTGAACCTAACTTGGTAGACAATTATTTTCTTATACACAATAGTTATCAATGTGTATTTGATTGGTGGTGCAAATTGAATGTGACCACCTGCTCCTCATCATGCAAAGTGAGGGCAGACTACACCAAAGAGATGAGTAACCATATCATTTTCGTTTTGTTTAAAAGAGTAAGTTGTAGGTGTTTTTGTTAATATCTTTGGAAAGTCTTACATATTATTTGTTGCATAAAAGTGTAAGTGCTTTGATTAATTTCCCTGGAAAGTCTTGCAAAGTTTTTGTGCATTAAAATAATATATGCACATATGTGTATATCTTGCTAAGTTTGTGAAAATGTTTTCTTAGTTTATGCATGCTGAAATATAAGTCAGGGATGTTTCTTGGAAAGAAAACAACATGTAAATCTTGCACATAAAAGATTAAAGAAATCATGATAATGTTCATGAAAAAAATGTAAGTAAACTTTTCCTATGGAATGAGAGAAAATAAGTTATTTCAAAAAAAAAAATTGTCAGAAAATTATGAGAGAAAATTAGATTATTAATTTCCTTGGAGATATTAGCATGATTCATGTAAACACTTAATAAGAATATCTGCACAGTAATAATATCCATTATATTTGAATTCTTGAAATAAATTTCTATGTTAATTTTTAGAAAGGAAATATTAATTGCTTTCATCACTGTATTAGATTTCAAAGTGAAATGTCTTTTCATACATTATCGTATTACATTCTTGGAAAAGAGAGAATATTTTGCATGCATTATTTGTATTAAATTCTTGAAAAAGAGAAATGTGTGGGTGTGCACGAAAGAATGGTGCTATGCATTAGACCTTTGAAAAATAATATTATTTTGTGCATACACACAGAACAATCCATGTGTTATAGAAATATGTATTTATATGTAAGAAAAATATTAATTATGTGTTAGAATCCTTGAAACTAAAACACGTTTTTAATGGATATTATGTTTAAATTATCCTTTTGAGAACATGGACGCGTACTTGCATGTATGAAAAACAATAGTTAATGAATAATATTTGTTGAAAAAAATATGCTATATGCTTGCACGAAAAATATAAATATTGTGTTTGATCTCTTGAAAGGAAATATGCATGGAAATAATATAACTATTGTGTTGTACCTTTTAAATAGAAATATGAATTTTCATGCAGAAAAGAATAATTGTTATGTTAGACCTTGGAAAAGAAAAAAGTTATTACAATGTAATAAATGCATTAGCTTTCCTTTGATATATATATATAAATATATATATATATATATATTATATATATATATTATATATATATATATATAATATATATATCTATCTATATATAACATATATATATATATAGATATATATATATATAAACAAACATGTTGGTTTAATTTATAATGGAGCATGTAATTTGCCATATACAATAGACTTTGTAAATAGTTATATATTGGAAAAGATGTTTTTCGAAAAGGGATATGCATTTGCATGCACGATAATAGTATTTGTTATGTTAAGTTTCCCCTTAGAAGGGGACATGCATTTGCATGCATAATGATAATAATATTAATATCTATTGTATCCAAAATATTAGTTAGTTACATGCACAAAGGAAAGGATGAGGGATTGCCTTTATTTGAATAAGTTTTATCTAATTACATGCATAGAAAACAAAGCTAAGAGGCTAGTGTCCTTTAAATGAAAATGGATGGTTACAATGGTTTTCCTTTGAAAAATATCGTGTTCTTATGTAGGAAGAATCATAGAAATGTGGTGTTTATTTTGACATGCTCTGTTAATTATTTGTTTATGATTAATGCATGAGAAGTGTTGTCAAAAGAAGAATGTTGTGATATTTTATTTACATTTCATGTATGCACATGAATAGATGTTGATGAATCACTATTAATATTTATTATTGGTGTATTAATACTTTATCTAATCATGACATCAAAGTTAGATGATCAAAACAACGAGCAGAAAGGATGGAGACTTGTGGAAATGATAGATTATGTTTAACATTGTGGCAGGTAAAGAACTAATGGTCCATGCATATGAGTGCAACCTATAGGATGGTCCACTGACGGAACCACGAGGCCACAAAGATATTGAGGATTTGTGGGTAAATGATAATATGATTATTGTAACTAGATATGTTGTATTTAAATGATATTTCATTGTAAAATTTTATGACAATGGTTAAGGGATAGACTCCCTTATAAACCATTGAGTGAGGGGTGAACACTCTCATGAGTGTTTAATAATAAAATTAAACGATTTTTGGTTTCACCATATGGGGTTTATAGGGTATATCGCTGTCTAAAGATGTGGTTTCATATTGTGCTACTTTTATGATGTGGATTCTTTGCATGAGTTGATGTTTATAATATCAAGTATGTGATTAACTAATCAAGTTAAAGGAATCATGAAAATTATGCAATGTTACATCATAAATTTTATGTTAATATGCTAGAACAATAGTTTTTAATGGTTATGTAACTTATTATTCCTTTACTAAAGTTATTGTATGTAATGATGAATATTTTATGTAATGGTTAATTAGGAATATGGAATAGTAATTTGGATAGTTACATGTGGGTAGAACATGTAAAAAATTCTAACCCCATGCATTTTCATGCGAGGTTACTAGGCGATTTTACAAGAGGGTAAGTAATTGGTTGCACAACCATCCATTGTTCATCCTTTGTGAACATTTTCTCCTACTACTCCATCATCCTGCAAAAAGAATGTAATGTTACTCATGGCTGCATCTGGGTTCAACCCAAAAACATGATTCAATGTGGACATTGAGGATATTAACTCATTCTCATTCTTGGGTATGGCTTTCCAAACTTCTTCTCAAGGAAATCGTGCTTCAATTGTGATGTCTCCCTAATCAATTTCAACAGCTTCACAGCAAGCCTTTTATTTTCAGTATAATCTGAATCCCCAAGTTCCCTGCTAAGAAACCTACAATACCATTAGTACATGGAACCTAGCTTACCTTTTAGAAAATTCTTACCCTACAATTTTTATTTTTATTTTAATTATTATTATTTTGTTAGGTAAATTATAAAATTACAGTGTTTCATAGGGACACATATCTAGGGTGGGGTGCACACACTTCATGCTTCCCACACACCTAAGACAGGGGATGCCTAGGGAAACATTTCCCCACATCCCCGTTTTGGGGAGACATAGGGAGAATAGGTGGAAATGTTTCCATAGTGTGGGGTACATCTTTCCCAAAAAGGGGTGTTTCTGGGCATCCCTCTCAAAAAGGACTATGCATCACCCATTTATTTTTCTTGAAAAAAATATTTATGAGGGGGGAAGCTTAATATTCAACCCTAGAGCCCAATTAATGTTATGTAATTGATGACAATGTTAAATTCTTAAGGAACCATGATATTATCCTTAATCTTTCATTTTCATAATTTTACTTAAATTTTTAATATTACTATGAAATGTCTTAGAATGTTTGAGAGTGGTTCCAAATTCATTGGATTTCATATGGAAAAAGTAGAATTTTAGATCTCACTCAAAATCCAATAAAATTAGCTATTTTTCAAGATTCTAAGATTGAGTGGATTGTAACATTTCTATTGGATTTTTTTATTTACTAGTGTATGGAAATAGTTTTTAATCAAGAGAACCAAGCCTTCTATGTACCTTAAACCGACTCTTTGACTCATCACTCTTTACAATTTTTTAGTTTTAGTTATATCAATTTACTATTTCAACCTTGATATTTCAGTGTGTACTATAGTCTATTTTGCTTGGTACTAATTAGATTCTAGAATGATGAATGATGCATTTTAATTTTAAATCAATTTAGAATCTCAAATGATGAGTAATGTATTTAATTTTCAAATCAATGTAGTTTCTAGAATGGTAAATAATGAATGATGAGTATGGATATACGTATCACATTGTTGAATCTTGTTTATGGATGAATGATGTATGTATTCATAAGAATGATGTATATGAATCAATGTATTTCATTATTTAATTCAATTATCTATGAATTATGAATAAATATATTTATGCTTACACGATTGGATATGAATTTGAAAAATATAGATACCTCGACGACCTTGTACCCGTAAATTTCCCTAAAACTTGAGGGCACTCCAAGAAGTCTCCCTATGTATCTCCCCACACTTGTGGTGGAAAATTTTATAATTACCTCCATCCACATTAAATTTATTTTTAATATTTTTATTTTTTTTATATTGTAAAATAAGACTCTACACACAATAATATAAAATGACATACACATATATTAAAATTTTTATGAAAGATAATAGTAATTTTATTCTATAATTAGTATCTATTTTTTTTAAATAAAAATAATACAAAAAAATTAATAACAAAATAAAATAACTTAAATTGAAAAATTAGAATTGTTAAATTAAATAATGAAGGCATCGAACGATTATAATAATTTCAAAAAAATATTATGTGATTATGTAGCAATTTTGTGTTGTATAAAATCAAGCATCTATTGCTATGAACAAAACATGTTCGAAGTTACACCTGAATTTAGGAGATTTAATTGGCCACACATTCAAATATCTATGGTCAGAAGGAAACATTAGCAAACCCAATACTTCAACCCAATCCATGTTTTGATATTCAGACACAACAAATCTTTGGCCATAGACCTCAAGGGATCCTGCTTTCACTACATATTTTTGTTTTTCTTCCAAACGAAGCTAGAAACACTCCTTTCCAACTCTCTTCACAATGTATATTAAGGATTTTGGGATACCATGATTCACAACATATATAACTACCACCACAATATATTTATTTATATGTTCCTAAACACTTCATGATAGGAAGAACAAATCATGAAAATGATACCTTGAAGAAGCTTCATTCTTCACAAGCCTCGGAAATCTTCTTAATTTCTCCTTCTCTTTGCAATCCTTCTGAAAGATTAGCCATGTCAATGATGGGGATGTCAACATGATGATCAAATATTGAAGTTATTGTTTGTCTTTTTTCCCTCCCTCATGATATACCTTTCTAGTATTATTTTCTTCTGCTTCTTCATGAGTTCTTTTGAACATTCTCAACCGTAAGAAAACAAATTTTTCTCTTTCAGAAGAAAAAAGCTAGAATATTTCTTCATTGAAGTGAGGAATGTTTTAAATTTACATATATTTGTTTCATCTTGTTCATACTATATAGATGCCTAGGGGCATGTAGCACAAGTGTATTACCAGAAATCAGTACAATAACCACACAGTTATGGAATCAATGCAACGATAAGAGCCCATTATAGAGATATAACCATAACAAAGGCAAGATTCATCAACACGTGATGAGGCATATTAGAGGGAAACAGGAAAAAGAAAAATTCCCTTAGGAGGAGGCAAAAATGTAACCAGGGAGGCCATTAATCAGATTTCAAAAATGCCCTCGCTACAAGTCTTACCATCAACACAAATTCAAATGACTTTTTCTGAGGAGAGAGGGACAAACCATGCTTGGAGATAGGATCCACATCAAGATTTTGTTATCAATAAACATGATGAAAGGAGACATAAAAAAAGGAGGCCTTTAAATCTCAAATTTTTTGCATCTAATTGCATAGAGAAGGGACCTCCAATGCGTTCCTACCCTGTATCCACTAAATGAAAGTGAGAAAATCCTAAATGATATTGATCCTCTCTATGTCGATCCACGAAACACGTTGAAGGGAACCCCATAATGCGATCAATTTAACCATGCATTTGTCCCCAAAACTGCTAAACCAAGAAAAGCGATATTGGGATGAGGGGTCAAAACATATAAATACTCAACATCCACATTGACCCCTGAGGATGCTCCATTAAAATAACATATAGGGAAGATTCCCTATAAGTCAATAAGAGTACAAGAGTAACTGTCATGTGAAAAGAGTTATTTTTGCGGACAAACCTAACCTCCCTAGGAGTATAAGATTCTCTAGTGACAAACAAGACAAACAAGAGCAATCCTTCTCTAAATATACATCATTCTATGAGAAACCAAGTGTTGTTTGATCCTACCTCAAATCCAACGCTTGTTGTAGCAGTCCAGCTTTGCTGATCGAGATGAGCTCCTCCTTCACTTTAAGACCTACATACACTAACAGTCAAACGATTACATAACACCTGAATATTTCATAAAACAAAGCATATTCATCACATAGACCAAGGAGTACATTAAATAATTCATTAACAACAAATCATTGAGAAGAATGGACTTATTTGTATTAAGGAAACAAAAAAGGAACCATTACAACCTGAGCCTTGGTGTTGTGCAAGCTCCTCCCAGGTTCCAGCAAGAGATTTCCTCTACTTTGACAAGCTCACCCACTCCCAATATGGCAACAAGGAAGGATAGTGATCTCTCCTCACAAGTCAACAATGGAAGTCCTAATTCCAGCAGCATTTACCCTTTAGAATGTTCAGCTTTCAACCTCCCCTCCTTTGGCCCCATGCCTGTATTTATAGTACTCTAGAGGAAGTTATTCAGTTCCAACATCAATGGGATACTCCCTCTTTTGGATGGGGTAGCTCCTCTCTTGATGGGATAAGTTCCTCTATCATAGGGATGCATGAACCATTTGGAGGCACTCAATACACGTCAAACACTCTTCTAGAAGGCTCTAGAAGTGACCACAAGTAACTTTTAAAGATGAAACTGCCTTTTGACCTTTACAGGGGTACGCACCCAACCTTTAGCTTACAGAGCGTACAAGTACGCAGGTACAGTGTATTTGGCGTGCGTACACGCAGGCAAGGTAGAGAGAACCTGCGTACCCAGAGATAAACATGTTTTTAAGTGACTTTCTCT
>APFE031684352.1:0-10981 GCA_000404065.3 Pinus taeda
AGTGAATAAATTAATTGTTTTACCATTTTGAGGAAAAGGTGAAACAAAGACTATTACCTTTTACATATAAATATATATAGTGAAAATATTCTCTCTCCAAATTGAAATCTGAAGTGAGTAAAATGTCTATAATAACTTGGATTAAAAAGTTATTTCATTTTTTTTTCTGGAAAGCTAAACTGATTTTCTTTTAACTGGATATACATGTATATACATCTATCAAGAAACAGTTATGAGGGAGGAAACCCTAACTGTTTCCCCATTCCCCATATGTAGATGGAGGAAAAGACCCTGGGGCTGTTTTTTTGGAGAAACAGGCAGGGGAAAAGAAAGAAAAGATAACATAAAGGAAATGAAGTGCTAAGTCTGGTGAAGACCAGATAGCACCTGCACAGAAAGTGCAAAGTATTGCTGAGGCAGGGGCCTAGCAGAGAGCTTGGGGGGAGATTAGTCTGTATGGACTAGTCTCAAGGTTGGGTGGAAAACAAGCAACAAGAGACAATCATCTTCAGGTTGAAGAAGGTCTGGAAGTCACAGTGCCCGTACAGGTATGTACTGTCACCACTATGTAATTAGTGACTTCTCATATTTCTCCAGTATTAGTTAACAGTATGTAGACATTAATTTAACTAACAGCTGTATGAGTCTCTTACATATTCTGCATTCTTTGTGTATTGAATAAAGAATGTGAGTAACAGTTGAATAATTCAGATTTAAGTTAAATTCGAACAAAATGATACTTGCAGAAATCTGGAATACATTAAATGCCATAATGAATTATTTCTGAGATATTTAATCACTGGTAAAAGAATCTGAAACTGTGTATATATATATATATAAAAAAGAAAGACAGAGTATTATATAACCTCGAAGAGGAGCGGTAACAATTAATAACATCTCAGATAAGCTGCAAGTAAATATCGGAACTGAATATCAAACATTTCCAATGCTAGGAGCTAATCCGCTTTCAAACACAGCTCTTATTAGAGGTATTGCAAATGTAAAGGTAACCCTCGACCGAACAGAGCAGTGTTATAATTAAACAAAACATTTAAAAAAAAAACCATGATATTTTTCCATTCGCACATGCACTCGGAGTTTGGTCCACCTTTGCTGTATGATGGAAGAGATCACTATTATGTATACGCGGAACGCATCTGAGATCTCAACTCAGAGGAATATGAATTCCCTCGAGTATTTCGGGTTAAATCGAATATCAAGAAAACCCGCGGGTATGAAACCCTACCCCTGTGAGACCAGGATCTCTCAAGCGGGATCAGTGGCGTAATGTCGCCCAGAGTTCACAAATGAACTATAATCCAAGACGTTCGATTTAAAACATAAAAGTATGAAGTTAAGCATTTATACATGGCGGAAATATCCGTAAAGAATAACGCATAAGAACCTGGCAGAACATCTGTAAAGACAAGCAGTACATGGCTAGGTAGCCTTAAGCCGAGCAGTAAAAAGCTCCAATAACTACAAGCACAATTTTTTTAAAAGAAAAACTAAGATTGGTCAACCTCATATGCCAAATCAAGATGCATTCCGTAAGATACACGAGAATATCTGAACGATCATTAAATATTCACATTAAGCAAACTATTTGGACAGGCCGAAACCCTGAATCCATTCTTAAAATTCTGGAAGGACGAAAGTATGTAAAACAGTCCTTAAAACTTCTGGAGGTCTGTGACCCAAAACAGTATAATATATATTAACCAGTTTGTAAACAGGAAGAACCCGTTTTCGGGTCGCCAAACTACAGGCAAGCAGAATAAGATCGAAACCCCCTTAATGGGAAAATTGCTAAACAATAAGGAAAGAAACAAAACCCTGGAATGGGTAGTAATGGCGAGGAGTCACAGTATCTTCTGTAAATGGCATTATGGCCAGAACTTTAAAACAGACTCACATCTTTGTAGAATATGAAACCACCTGACAAAGAGAAGAAGGACATTAAATCGACGCCATAGTTTTAAACCTTAAATTAATCTATGGGCGTAGCTCTTACCTGGTAGAAGTCGCCATTGGTACCCAGCTGTGGTATTTCAAGGTGGAACGGAGTCATGAACCTGTTCACCAATTACGCGCGGTTAGATGGGTTGCAGACCACATCATCTATCAATGAATTATAAGAAACATACGCAATTACAGGAAAGCAGAATCGAATAGATGATGAAACCTTCAGGAAGATAAAAGTGATGAACAATTCGACAGTTTTCATAGCAAACCAGAGCGCAAGCAAAGTCACCTGAGCGGCTGGCAAGATAGGAGAAGACGCGCGCACCAGAACCTCTCGGCACAATTTTTCCGCAGAATGGACTTCAGAAACCCTTATGCGGGGTTTGTAAGGCGAGATAGCCAAGGTGATCTCGGACGATGGCGGGATGGACTCTCTGCCGTTGATCTCTGTCCTCATCCCAAGGAGCCGAACAGCTGTCCTCACCATCAAGCCGCTGCTTCCTCGCGATCTGCGATCAGGCTCAATGAATCGGCAACGTTCAGGCGGGATACTTGTCCTCAAGTCAAGCCAGGATTGTTTTATAGTCAAGATCGCCGGGTACTGATAAATCAAGGGGATCGTTTCCATATACGTTGGTTGGTAATTATTAAATGCGATATAACGTTGCCAGACGCCAAATACCATGGCTATGTGTGGGCAGTATCACCATAGCATTAAACATTGGTATATACCCTCAGATCGATAAATAAATATCAAAAACAAAATTTTATTTGTACTGTGGTAACATTAATATTTTCACTAATATGATGTGGGTTTATGACATATGGTATCAGAGCCCAGTTACAAAACTGAGGCCTCTGGGCAAAATATAATTAATATTATTTTATTTTGTTGTTCTCTTATTAGTATTTTCATGTTGATAGTACAGGATCAAAAAAAAAATATTTCAAGAAATTACAGGATGAGAAGGGCTGACAGTACAACTCATAGACCTGGAGGAGGGCCAGGAGTACCTGGATTCGAACATAATCCGGAACTATGGGTTCAGCTTGGGGAGGAGACCAGAACTACAAACCAAGCCATTCTAGAAACCGTACAGGAACTTAAAAATGAAATGGCAAGGTTGCGAGAAGACAATGCCAGACTGGCAATGGAACAGGAAAGGATACTGAGAAGTCTATCTGAACGACAGAATCAAGTACGAGTTCATCCTAGCATGGAGCAGCAGAAATTGTCGGAGGAACAAAATCACCCTGTGCCCTCTGAAGGTTCAGAGGAGCAGGAAGAACGTTCTGACAATATGAATGAGCAGCAATCTTCGAAGAAACAAAGGGTGGAATTGCAAGGGGAGTTTCGGAAAATCAAACCCCCGCATTTTGATGGAGAACAGGAGGAAGCCGCTGAGGCATGGTTGATTAATATGAACAAATACTTTCAACTCTATGAATATAATCACAATCTTAAAGCCAGATTGGCTATTTTTTAGCTGCAGGGAAAGGCCACCTTGTGGTGGGAGGAAGTGAAGATAGTCAAAGGGGTCACTGAACAGACCATCACCTGGGACAATTTCCAAAAGTAATTTAAGGAGAGATATCTAACAGAACGGTTCTATGATGAGAAGGCAAGGGAGTTCCATGATTTACGTTTGGGGCAGCAGACTATGGATGAGTTCATCACCCGCTTCACTTCTCTGCTCCGTTACGTCCCCTATATAAGAGAAGAAAAGGCAAAGGTGCAGAGATTTGTAAGCAGCTTACCACCTTACATGCGAGAAAGGATTGAATTTGACAATCCCAAGTCAATGGATGAAGTTATTCGAAAGGCCAGAATTTGTTATCAACAAGGTAGACAAAAAGGAGAAGCAGTCGGCAAGAAATGGAATGAAAGGAAGGGTTTTAAGTCAATTGGAAACAGTAAAGGAAGTCGCAGCAGTGGAAGTAGATGGAGTGGCAAAGGTTTGAGTAGCAGAACTCCAGATAGAACCGCCTCCAAATTGAGACCGAACAGTGAACCCAAAGGCAGTGGACAGCAAATACGTTTGGACAATGAGGGAACCACCCGACCCCCAGTGCAGTGCTGGGGTTGTGGGGGACCCCACTACATTAAAAACTGTCCGCAGCGGAAAGGAGCGGACCAGCTGTCCCAGATTCATGAAGCCTCAACAGTTGGTGAAGTGGGACGCAGCTTGCCAAGGATTAATGCGGCATTGGAAGACCGTCAGGCGGAGTATCAGCCAACCATGGTCGAGTTCGAAGGTAATATCTCAAACCTTACTGTATCTGTTTTAATTGACCCGGGGGCTACACTGAGTTATGTAAGTCCAAAAGTAGTAGAACACTGTAAATTACAGCCCACTAAGTTTAAAAGTCCCTGGCTGGTGCAATTGGCCACGGGGGCCAAAAGGCGAGTGGTGTCTAAGATAAAGGATTGTTCCTTTACCATAGCTGGACAGCCAGTAACTGCAGATCTAAATATACTTCCTCTTGGCTCCTATGACATTCTTATTGGCATGGACTGGCTGGAAAAGCACTGGTCATTAGTGGACTGTAAGACTAAGGTGATCTACTTTAAAGATTCCCTGGGAAATAAAAAAGAAATGCAGGGAATTAAACGACCCGTACAGGTACGGCCTATAACAGCAAATCAGCTGGTTAAATGTGTGCGGAAAGGATGCCAGATCTATGCAATCCAGGTGGGTTATGCAGATTCCAAAGATAAAGCAGCCATCTTGAATAACATCCCTGTAATTCAAGAATTCACAGATGTGTTTCCGGAAGAAATCCCTGGGTTGCCCCCAAAAAGGAACATAGATTTCACCATTGAGTTGGTCCCAAGGGCAGCACCGGTCTCCCGGGCACCATATAGAATGAGCGTACCTGAATTGACCGAACTAAAAATGCAGTTGCAAGAACTTTTGGACAAAAATTATATACGTCCAAGTGTGTCCCCGTGGGGAGCCCCAGTGCTGTTTGTTAAAAAGAAAGACGGAACTTTCCGAATGTGCATTGACTATCGTCAGTTAAATAAGTTAACCATTAAGAATAAATATCCTTTACCCCGGATCGACGAGCTATTCGATCAAGTGAAGGGTGCAACGGTGTTCTCTAAAATTGATTTGCGATCTGGTTATCACCAAATCCGAATTAAGGACGAGGATATCGCAAAAACAGCCTTCAGAACCAGATATGGTCATTATGAGTTCGTGGTTCTGCCATTTGGACTTACCAATGCTCCCGCAACGTTCATGTGCTTAATGAACAGTATTTTCCATCAATATCTAGACAGATTTGTGCTGATATTCATTGATGACATATTAGTGTATTCTCGCACTATGGAAGAACACAAGGAACATTTGAGAAAAGTGCTGCAGACTCTCCGAGAACATCAACTATATGCAAAATTTAGTAAATGCGATTTCTTCAAGAAGGAAATTCAATATTTGGGTCATGTGATTACTAAGGAGGGAATTGCGGTAGATCCAGAAAAGATAAAGGCCATAATGGACTGGCCTGTACCAAAGGATGTGGCTGATATTCGATCTTTTATGGGTTTGGCTGGTTACTATAGAAGATTTGTGGAAGGATTCTCTAAGGTTGCATTTCCCATCACCTCATTACAGAAAAAGGGAAAAACATTCCATTGGACCCCAAGGTGCCAGCAAAGTTTCGAACAATTGAAGCATTTGCTTACCACGGCCCCTATCTTGAGAATAGCTGATCCTGATAAGGATTATGTGGTATGTACGGATGCAAGCAAAGAAGGAGTGGGTGGAGTTTTAATGCAAGAAGGCAAAGTAGTCGCTTACGAGTCTCGGAAATTAAAGGAACATGAGCAGAAATATTCTGCTTATGATTTGGAGCTAACCGCTGTCATCCATGCCTTAAAAATGTGGAGACACTACCTTGTGGGCAGGAAGTTTTTACTGCTCACTGATCATCATAGCCTGACCAACTATTTCAGTCAGCCCACTTTGAACGCTCGACAAGCACGATGGGTGGATTTTCTGAGCGGTTTTGATTTTGAAATCAAACATTTGCAAGGGAAGGAGAACCGGGTAGCAGATGCCTTAAGCCGAAAGGTGCAACATTTGTATGAAGTTTTTGTTAGTAATTGGAAGAGCCCTATTTTAGAAATGGTCAAAGAAGTTTCAAAGCAAGATGTCAATTACCAGCAATTAAAATTACAGTTACAACAACCTGTTGAATTGACAAGCTCATCAGATTATGAGTTGGATGAATCGGGAATGATATATTTCAAACGAAGACTGTATATACCCAATCAGGAAGGAGTTAAAAATCTCATCATGGACGAGTTTCATACCAGCCACTATGCGGGGCATCCAGGATATCAGAAAATGGTTACTGCCATCCGGAAAGAGTATTTCTGGCCAGGAATGAAGAAGAATATTGTTGAGTATTTAGCCCGATGCTTGGAATGCCAGCAGATTAAGGCAGAACACCAACATCCAGCGGGATTACTGCAACCCCTGCCGATTCCAGAATGGAAATGGGAAATCATCTCCATGGACTTTATTACGGGATTACCTAAGACAAAAAAGAACAACGATTCTATTATGGTAGTAGTGGATAAACTGAGTAAAGCTGCACACTTTATACCAGTACAGTCCACATTTAAAGCCACACAAATTGCTCATGTTTTCATGAAAAATGTGTTTAAACTTCATGGGCTTCCAAAGGAAATAATTTCTGATCGTGATGTGAAATTCACATCAGCCTTCTGGAGGACATTATTCGCTGATTTAGGAACCCAACTGAATTTTAGTACAGCATATCACCCTCAGACCGATGGGCAAACTGAGCGGGTAAATCAGGTGGTAGAAGATATGTTGCGGGCTTATGTGATGCAACAACCCACATTATGGGAAGAATATCTACATTTAGTAGAATTTGCATATAATAATGGATATCACACCTCCACCCAAATGAGCCCCTTCGAAGTTATGTACGGTCGCAAATGCCGCACACCTTCTAGTTGGGGAGGACCCGAGGATAAGCTCCGTTTGGGACCTGAGATGCTCAAAGAGATGGAAGAAATGGTGAAAAGGGTGCGTGGAAATTTGAAAGCTGCTCAAGACAGACATAAAAACTTTGCTGATCGGAAAAGAAGATTTAAGGAATACCAGGTGGGTGAACACGTATACATCAGAATTCAAACAAAAAGGAGTACCTTACAATGGGGTGGATGTGCCAAAATGGCACCCCGATTCTGTGGACCTTTCCAGATTCTGGCTAGGATTGGCCCAGTAGCATATCAACTTGCTCTGCCAAGCCACATCCGAGTCCACAACGTATTCCATGTCTCAGTACTCAAGAAATATGTTTATGACCCCAAGCATGTGATTCAATGGCGGGACATTCAGGTAGTAATTGTTGCTGCAATAAGCTGTTAAAATGTTATTGAAAGGAAAAAACTAACTCTAGAATTGTGCAATGCAGGTCGAACCGGAAGGAGAGGTTCTGGTCGAACCTCTGAACATCCTCGACCGGAGAGAAGTGCAGCTGCGGAAACAAGTCATTTCCCAAGTTAAGGTCCAGTGGCGACACTACGGGCCTGAGGAGGCCACTTGGGAGGATGAAGAATTAATGAAAAGGACATATCCAGCTTTGTTCATGGTGGAAGGCCACCGGGACGGTGTCCAATCTCAGGGGGAGGAGATGTAATGACCTAGATAACTAAGTGAATAAATTAATTGTTTTACCATTTTGAGGAAAAGGTGAAACAAAGACTATTACCTTTTACATATAAATATATATAGTGAAAATATTATCTCTCCAAATTGAAATCTGAAGTGAGTAAAATGTCTATAATAACTTGGATTAAAAAGTTATTTCATTTTTTTTCTGGACAGCTAAACTGATTTTCTTTTAACTGGATATACATGTATAGACATCTATCAAGAAACAGTTATGAGGGAGGAAACCCTAACTGTTTCCCCATTCCCCATATGTAGATGGAGGAAAAGACCCTGGGGCTGTTTTTTTTGGAAAAACAGGCAGGGGAAAAGAAAGAAAAGATAACATAAAGGAAATGAAGTGCTAAGTCTGGTGAAGACCAAATAGCACCTGCACAGAAAGTGCAAAGTATTGCTGAGGCAGGGGCCTAGCAGAGAGCTTGGGGGGAGATTAGTCTGTATGGACTAGTCTCAAGGTTGGGTGGAAAACAAGCAACAAGAGACAATCATCTTCAAGTTGAAGAAGGTCTGGAAGTCACAGTGCCCGTACAGGTATGTACTGTCACCACTATGTAATTAGCGACTTCTCATATTTCTCCAGTATTAGTTAACAGTATGTAGACATTAATTTAACTAACAGCTGTATGAGTCTCTTACATATTCTGCATTCTTTGTGTATTGAATAAAGAATGTGAGTAACAGTTGAATAATTCAGATTTAAGTTAAATTCGAACAGAATGATACTTGCAGAAATCTGGAATACATTAAATGCCATAATGAATTATTTCTGAGATATTTAATCACTGGTAAAAGAATCCGAAACTGTGTATATATATATAAAAAAAAAAGAAAGACAGAGTATTATATAACCTCGAAGAGGAGCGGTAACAATTAATAACATCTCAGATAAGCTGCAAGTAAATATCGGAACTGAATATCAAACATTTCCAATGCTAGGAGCTAATCCGCTTTCAAACACAGCTCTTATTAGAGGTATTGCAAATGTAAAGGTAACCCTCGACCGAACAAAGCAGTGTTATAATTAAACAAAACATTTAAAAAAAAAACCATGATATTTTTCCATTCGCACATGCACTCGGAGTTTGGTCCACCTTTGCTGTATGATGGAAGAGATCACTATTATGTATACGCGGAACGCATCTGAGATCTCAACTCAGAGGAATATGAATTCCCTCGAGTATTTCGGGTTAAATCGAATATCAAGAAAACCCGCGGGTATGAAACCCTACCCCTGTGAGACCAGGATCTCTCAAGCGGGATCAGTGGCGTAATGTCGCCCAAAGTTCACAAATGAACTATAATCCAAGACGTTCGATTTAAAACATAAAAGTATGAAGTTAAGCATTTATACATGGCGGAAATATCCGTAAAGAATAACGCATAAGAACCTGGCAGAACATCTGTAAAGACAAGCAGTACATGGCTAGGTAGCCTTAAGCCGAGCAGTAAAAAGCTCCAATAACTACAAGCACAATTTTTTAAAAGAAAAACTAAGATTGGTCAACCTCATATGCCAAATCAAGATGCATTCCGTAAGATACACGAGAATATCTGAACGACCATTAAATATTCACATTAAGCAAACTATTTGGACAGGCCGAAACCCTGAATCCATTCTTAAAATTCTGGAAGGACGAAAGTATGTAAAACAATCCTTAAAACTTCTGGAGGTCCGTGACCCAAAACAGTATAATATATATTAACCAGTTTGTAAACAGGAAGAACCCGTTTTCGGGTCGCCAAACTACAGGCAAGCAGAATAAGATCGAAACCCCCTTAATGGGAAAATTGCTAAACAATAAGGAAAGAAACAAAACCCTGGAATGGGTAGTAATGGCGAGGAGTCACAGTATCTTCTGTAAATGGCATTATGGCCAGAACTTTAAAACAGACTCACATCTTTGTAGAATATGAAACCACCTGACAAAGAGAAGAAGGACATTAAACCGACGCCATAGTTTTAAACCTTAAATTAATCTATGGGCGTAGCTCTTACCTAGTAGAAGTCGCCATTGGTACCCAGCTGTGGTATTTCAAGGTGGAACGGAGTCATGAACCTGTTCACCAATTACGCGCGGTTAGATAGGTTGCAGACCACATCATCTATCAATGAATTATAAGAAACATACGCAATTACAGGAAAGCAGAATCGAATAGATGATGAAACCTTCAGGAAGATAAAAGTGATGAACAATTCGACAGTTTTCATAGCAAACCAGAGCGCAAGCAAAGTCACCTGAGCGGCTGGCAAGATAGGAGAAGACGCGCGCACCAGAACCTCTCGGCACAATTTTTCCGCAGAATGGACTTCAGAAACCCTTATGCGGGGTTTGTAAGGCGAGATAGCCAAGGTGATCTCGGACGATGGCGGGATGGACTCTCTGCCGTTGATCTCTGTCCTCATCCCAAGGAGCCGAACAGCTGTCCTCACCATCAAGCCGCTGCTTCCTCGCGATCTGCGATCAGGCTCAATGAATCGGCAACGTTCAGGCGGGATACTTGTCCTCAAGTCAAGCCAGGATTGTTTTATAGTCAAGATCGCCGGGTACTGATAAATCAAGGGGATCGTTTCCATATACGTTGGTTGGTAATTATTAAATGCGATATAACGTTGCCAGACGCCAAATACCATGGCTATGTGTGGGCAGTATCACCATAGCATTAAACATTGGTATATACCCTCAGATCGATAAATAAATATCAAAAACAAAATCTTATTTGTACTGTGGTAACATTAATATTTTCACTAATATGATGTGGGTTTATGACATAAGTAAAATGTGTACACCCCTTAGTTAAATTCAATAAACTTCTCTATTGGCCCTGAGTGAAAAGTAAATAATTAATTTATTTTTATTGCACTAATTCAATAAATTGTGTACACCTCTCAATTAAGTAAAGTGTGTACACCCCTTAGTTAAATTCAATACACTGAATATGTACACCCCACGCCTCATTTATGCCTCATTTAAGTAAACTCTTTACACCCATTAGTTAAATTAAATAAATTGTGTACAAGTGTTAGTTAAATTCAATACCTTAGTTAAATTCAATAAACTGTGTACACGCCTCAATTAAATTTATGCCTCACTTAAGTAAACTCTGTACACCCATTAGCTAAATTCAATAAATTGTGTACAAGTGTTAGTTAAATTCAATACCTTAGTTAAATTCAATAAACTGTGTACACCCCTTAGTTAAGTAAACTATGTACACCCCTTAGTTAAAAGTAATGCTTTACTAAATTCAATAAAATGTGTACACGCCTGAGTTAAGTAAACTATGTACACCCCTTAGTTAAA
>APFE031684364.1:0-47636 GCA_000404065.3 Pinus taeda
CATTGCTACTTCCAAGGCTTCCATCTTTTTAAAGCATTTGGATTCTAAGTGGCCATCACGATTACAAAAGTTGCAATGTCTATCAGTCTTCTTCCCTTTGTTTTTATTTGCCTTATCATTTTGTTGAATTGATTTTTTATTTTGAGATTGAAATAGCTTAGGACCCTTGTTTGGTTTAGGACCATTCTTTTTAGGATGTTGCTTCTTAAAATTCTTTGAATTTAGTTGTTGTTGAGCTGCTAAGGCTTTCTTAGAAGAGCTTCCAATATTAAGAAGACAAATATGTAAGAGTTTTTCTTGTTCTCTTACTAAAGAATCACAAAAGGCATTAAAAGAGGAGGACTTGTAGTTTTGTCTTTGAGAAATAAAGGCTTCTCTTGTAGAATGGAAGGTGGAAACAAACACAGAGTAGGCTGGTCCCAACTTAGTAAGAATGGAAAAGATAAGGCTACCATCTTCTTTCTTAATCTTAACACCTTCCAAGAGAAGTCTAAGGGTCTTGAACTTGGACAAAAAATCATCAATGGAAAAAAAATTATTGGGGTCCAACGTAAACAACTCATTTTCGAGTTGATGGGCTCTAATTTCATTTTTAATTCCAAAAACTTTATTGAGTTGCTTCATTGCTTCATCAGGGGTATCAAGTTCTGCCATATGGAATCTAAGATCTGGAGAAATAGACATCCTTATCAACCCACGTGTTTGATCTTGCCTATTTTCCCATTTGACTTGCTTATCTTCATCTTTAGGTTTAGACTCTTGGCTTGAGCCTATTCTATAAAGACCTTTACTTCTAAGTAAATCCTCAATGTAGGACAACCATTGGAAGTAGTTGGTGTTGTCAAGAATATTTGGCATGGACTTTCCATTTTAACAGAAACTGAAGCTGTAGATGTTGAAACTAAGTGTTCCAATGGAAAAATCTCGAAAAATTAGACTGATTCAAAAAAACAGCTCTGAAAACAGCTTCCGAATGAAGAAGTTATGGCTTTTTGAAAAAAAATTGTTGAAGATGCCGACGAAGTACGTGAATGTGCGGAAGTGAATGATAATGTTATATTTAAACCCCCCCCCCCCTTCTTTCCAAACTTAATCTAATTAGCTCACTTTTAAAAAAAGATTTTATGTGACCCACTTTTATAAATAAGTGAAAGTCATTTTTACAATGGTACTTTATGAGCTACCCTCTAAATTGTAACTTAAATAAAAGATAAAGAGACTTTAGAATTATAAGTGACTCACTTCTTATAACAGGTGAGAACACTTTTACATAAAATAACTTTAGAACATAAGTTACATGTGTTTTTTGAAAAAGTAACTCAACAAAAAGAAAGACTTGAACCCAAGACCTCTATTCTCATAAAGTAACTTTGGACCAAGTGAGTTAGTTTAAAAGGTTAGTAATTTTTGGAAAAGAATAAATGTGTTTTCTTTTTTTTCAATGAAACTTTGGAGTGCGTGCTTACTTGAGAAAGCCTTTTTTGCCTACAAAACAAAAAACCACACAACCCAAAAAGGACATGCAAAAAAAAACCAAACCTTACGGCTTGAAGTTGATTTCGCTGGAAACTAAATATTTTCCTCAATGTCTCTGATTTTCCGAGATCACACTAAAGCGCGGCAGAAAAGAGCATACACATGAGAAAAATCCTTCATTTTTGTTTCTGATTTGCCCAGATCGCACAGAGTCGCAGGGCAAAGAGCATACACAAAAATGAAAGGTATGGATCCGGTAATAAAAAACAGAGAGATAAATAATTAAAACTGCAAATAAAGACTGTATACCTCCAAATCTTAAAAATGACATAGTTAGGGCTACCGGAAACCTTTTCGCATGAAACAAAAGGGGTTCCTCACTAGAACAAATGCTCCTAACACAATATATCAGTCCTCTCGGCCCGAAAGCGGTCAAAAACAGTAGATCTAGGAAACAACCGTCGGATGCTGTTGTACCGGCTTCAGATTTGGATCACCAACGGATGCGGCCCTCAAACAGCTCTGATACCATGTAGGAATTTACAGGGTAAGTTCCTCAGATAGAACACCAAAGGACACCGCTCACAAACAGATCACAGATCAGTACACCAGTATTCTTGATGTGGTTAAAACCCTTAAAAAGGGAAACAGTCCACGGCCTGAGCCAACGCGTCCACTTCAGGCAATTTATTAATGTAAAAGAAAGAAAATTTACATAAGCTTCTCTCATGAACGATCACCTTACAAATGACCCTCCGTGCTATTTAAATAGAGATCATGGACCAATCGGGAGCTAAGCCACAGATCAAGTGTCAGTAATACCAAGGACAGAATGAACCATCAGATCACTTCATGTCTAGAACATATTATGACCGTCGGATTGTAAGTTACAAAAAGTACATACTAAAGAAACACACTTTACCTAACTATACACTAGACCAAGTTATACTTAACTATTTCCTATGTGTCGGAATATCCTAACAGAGCATCTTATATTTGTATTCAGATATTTCTCCTACAAAATAATAAAACCCTCAGAGCTGTTGCACCGGTTTTCCTGCATTGGGTTTTTTTCCGGGGACTATTGTGTCCAAAAATAAGTGTGTCCTATGTATCTTGTTCTTTGCTCTGTTTTGTTTCTTGAGATCAAATATTTAATTAGTGTATGTTGCAGAAGCAATTTGCTTCAGTGTTCAGAAGACTAACTTGATGAATGTAATTTAAAAAATCAAGTAGGTGAAGTAGATTCAGATTTGTTTTAGTAGGGGTTCCTTGGACTAGGAAATTTCACACCCCCTCCATGTGCAGCATGGCCATCTTGATGACTTCCAGCTCTGTCATCCGGTTAAGCTGGAAATAAGTGTCCATCTTCTCAACCCAAGCCCTAGAAGTGCACTTTGCAGTGCCATCGTACATGGGGAAGTACATCCTCCCTATCATACTCTGCAACCCATAACTCTACGTGCCCTATCCTCCATAACCCTTGCTCCTCATTCCGCTTGAGCTTGCAAAAATCTCTGAAAGGGAGTGCTTCCGTGAAGTTTGCACCCATGGACTGCCATTCTCTAAAGTGTTCTCCCATCTCTGAAGGGTCTTCGACCCCTATTGGTTCAACCTGTGCCAAAGGCACGAAAGAGGGCAGGGTAGCTCGAGCTGGCCCACTCGTTGACAAAGGTTGTGTTGCGGGTGAAGGATGGTCGAATTGTTGAGATGCCCCCGAATTCTCCCCGAATAGGAATCCCCTAGGAGTGGTTCTCTCCCAATTTTGCATTTTAATCTCTTCTAGCATTTCCTTCTGCCCCTTTGCCAGATCATTCAGAGCCTTCAAGAGGCTATCAAAGGCTATCTCCTCCCTACTGTTGGGCTCTCCCACGTCTTCCTCCACTACTACGGCCTTTCCCCTATCCTCAGTGTCTGGAGTGATCTCCAGCTCTCTTTCTCTGCTTCGGTACCTCTGCCTCCTATATGTAATATTCTGCTGGTTCCCTTCTCTCATAGGAGAAACTCCCCACGGCTTAGCCAAGATCTAGGCTCTGATACCACTATAATGTTCCTAACTAGGAAATTCAATGATAAACAAAGCAAGCAGACAAACCAACAATCAGAAATGAGAAGCAATCACCATACACCCATGAAAACGCTGGAAAATAGAGAATTTTTGAGCCATTTTATTAAATCATCATGGGCAAATACAACAGTGAATGGAATGGTGCACTTGGGCTTGTCTCCACTGTTGCTCCAGAAAAACCCAGGTGAGAAAATGATGATCTGAGGGTTGCCCAACTGCTGCTCCAGAAAAACCCAGGTGAGAAAATGATGATCTGAGGGTTGCCCAACTGCTGCTCCAGAAATGATCCATGCTTCCCAGAATCTGCAATGTCTGCTGAAAAGGAAGTGTTGGAATCACTGCTTCCCGTGCTTAGAAAATTATGAAACTTTAGCTCCCTGATCCTCAGCAAAAACCCACCAAACCCTAGGAAGGGTTTGGCCTAGTTCAGACTCCTAAAATTCGACCCCCAAGGAGCCCGTCCTCTTGCACAAGCTGGCAAACTTAGCCTGTCTGAATGATGCTAGGAAAGCTCTCCAAAACTGCCCCAAATCACTGAGTTGTGATCCCTTATGAGTTTCCTCCCTTCCCTAATGTGATCCGATGCTGTGGCTCTCTCCCCCAATGCCCACGTGATGCCCAATCTGGCCCTTTGCGCAGTCCTCCAAGGTTGAGTTTCGAATTGCCCAATTGTTGCACCCACCTACTTCAAAACTCCTCCCTAAGGCTGGCCTCCTGATATCCTTCAACTCTCCAAGTTTCTCCAGCAAGTGTTGACCCAATGAAGCTCTAATCACAACCGCGTGCTCCCTTCTCTGCTAGCCCAAAAATCCGCACTGCTGGTTTGTGGGTTGAGTGTGCGGGCTATGAATCTTCCCCGGTGCTCCTCAAGATGCTCTGAAAATGCCTTCCTAGGGTGGCACTTGTAGTCCCCCAAAAGTAAGGTTGAATCTCCCGCTTGAGAGATTCATGGCTAAACAGTCAGTTGACTCGGCTAAGCAGCTCGAGCAAACAGTGATTTCGATGTGCAAGTATGAATCAATGCCCAAGTGAGGAGCTCTTCCTCCTTATAACTTCATGGGCCTCCCTTTTACTCATGTGGGCCCCTCCAACAGCCATATGATTTCCCCTCCAAGGAAATTCGAATTGCCCAATGCGTTTTCCCAAGTGGGTGGCCCCAGCCTTCCACTAGCAAATTAATCCAGCCTTCGTTTCTCCTAAGTCCCTAAGTCAAAATTGCTTGGGTCCTTTACTTAGCAAAACTTGTACAAAATTGTTAAGAGACCAAAACTTGTTACAAATTCATTTGGGAAGGGACATGACACACTGTTGTTTTTGGACAAATATCCCCGGAAAAACCCAATGTGGGAAAACCAATGTAGCAGCAGAGGGTTTTATTTATTATCCAACAGTAATCTGAGTACAAATCATTAGATTCCCAAACTGGCAATCTGATACAGAGAAATACTAACAAGGAGATAGTGAGAAAAATCTCACACTGTCACTGGCAATCCGAATCTGATCCAGGCTCTGGGTGGCTAGCCCCACGCAGCCTACACAGATCTGCGTCACAGTCTCTGGGATCTACATTGCCTCCTCTAATCTCCTATTGGCTGGAACTTCGATCCTCAGGCGCTTTGGTCTCACACCCTAGCTTCTAGCTCTGGAATTCGACTTTCCCAGATGAATCTCGGACTCCCTCTGAAGCTTTGCGCTGCCTCTCTGAACCTCTCTCTATGTTCTCTGCCTTGCACTCCCCGGATCTGGAAAACTCTCCTCTGGTCTACTATCCATGCCCCTCTCTCATTGCTTCGACTTTACTAAGTCACTTGCGGCAACTCACAACTGCTACTCAGAAAATCAACTTCCCAGGAAAATCGTACTACACAAGCGTGTTCTCCAAGTGCCCATCGAACTCCTTATAGTCTCTCGTTGGAGCACTAATGGCTAAGATTAAAACATAATCAAGGGCTAAGATTAACTCGGAGTTGATCCCCGTCTTCTTCTAGAATATTCACACCTGATTTTATTAATACCCTTTAATTAACCAGATTTCATAACTTTAGACTTAGGAACCATTTTAAAAAGTTAA
Source organism: Pinus taeda (assembly GCA_000404065.3). Lineage (NCBI taxonomy): Eukaryota > Viridiplantae > Streptophyta > Pinopsida > Pinales > Pinaceae > Pinus > Pinus taeda. The sequence continues at coordinate 5,616 of APFE031684364.1, forward strand.
TTATTTTAATAAAATCATCTCTAAGTGGAATTTTCCAAAACGATTTCTGGGTATTGGAGAGTACGTGTCTTAGCCTCTCTACAAAATCTCGAGGCAAGATCACATCCGATGCTACAGAAATCAACACTCTTTCGTGTGTGTTTTGGTTCTTGTTACCCGCCACCTGTGGGTAATGTATATAGGAGAAATGTTTTCTCCTAGATGGTCCTCAGTCGGCAGCCAGCAGCCCCTTGCAGCCACCAGATAGCTCGATGCGCCATTATCTCCACCACCTAAGCCAGCCATGTGGTCCCTCGCCCACTTGTTATGATTGTACATTTGAAGATGGGCCTCTCGACTCCGAAGGCATGGCTTTTCATTGGTGTAGTTGAGTAATTTTCCTTACTTGTCATTGGCACTTTTGTGCATGGATTGGTGGGGGGATTCTGTGGAAAGAGTGGGCTAGGTTTGTACTCTTGTCTCCACTGCCCGATTTTGTGGTTAGCCTTGTATCGTAGTCGCGTGGGATCTCCTCAACTCACCACTAGCTTTAGGGTTGGCACTACTAGCATGGTCCCGCTTCCCAACACCACATACATCACCCCCTTCCACTCATTTTAGCCCTATTCATCTCTTTTCCCATTCGGGTCCACGTGTCCACTGGGTCCACATAGGGTTAGCCTCCCCTTCCCCTTGTCCACACCTTGGGTTGGGCCAAGGACGATGCCCTGGAGGTTGATGCAGCTAAAAAGAAAAGAAAAGGCATAATTTGGCCACTCTCAATAAGAAATGTGCCACAAAATGCAAAAGATGGTCGGGACATACAAATTTAGCACGTGGAAAAAAGCCAAACATGAGCTCTACCCCTTATCCATGGCCATCACCGTGGTTCCTATGGGCCCTAGATGAGCCCCCTCCATCATTAAGGAACCCATTATTGCCCCGAACCCTGGTGGGCAATGAAATTCCCAACCTTAAGGGGGTATCCACTACTATATATTACACAACATGCTCTCATGCCTTGGAGCCCTGAGCAGTTATGAAGAAAAATCAATCAAAGGCAAAAGTCATATGAAGAAGGGTGGAAAAAGAAAGACCGGGGTAACTCATGTACCACGATTTGCTCCCTCTTACACTCATATACTCAGGTGTGGGCTTCCCTTATTATAGTTACCCTTGTACCATGACATGTGATCAGGATGAATCCCCATATCCCCACTCTGTTGCATTACTATATCATTTGCCACCTACCACTGAGGGATGTACCATGGACATGTCACTCCCTTTTAATCTTGAAACCGCATAATAGGGTCCTTGATTAGCCCCTTATTGAGCTTGGAGACACTTGTACATGACGAAGCCCACTGTGAAAGAGCATACCACCATGAAGTTCCCCATTGATTCCATGACTTGTAAGCTATTTTACTTTATTATTCTAATGATTTATTGTATTGGAGGGAAAGGGGGCGCATTGGATCTTATGTAGGATTGCAGATGGGTCTCAATATTGGGCTTGGTCACCCTATACGAGGTCCTAGCCCTCCAGAGGGCCACATCCACACTTGTAGGGTGAGCGTTGAGAACCATGGGCCTCCACCATAGCAGAGAGTATTTCATGGATCCCCAACACCACTCATTGATTGCTCGTGTTCCACCTTTTGGATGAGGATGCTGCATCTGGTTCACCATACCCAACCGGCTCCACAATTGGCAACACTTGCACCATACACTTGGCAGATGTTACAAGGTCCTAATGAGAATGTATTAGGGCCTATGTTGTTATCCTGGCCTTTACAAATGGTTTACAGGCATTTTCGATCCACTTGGAGACCCATGAGGATGTCCGTGTACCCCTCACACCTACTTGGGGGTACCACAGGGTTTTGCTTGGAGAACAAGAGGTCAACCCCTTGTCTATTATGTTTGAGGTCTATTCTCACATCATGGCACACTCTGAACTTCATTAGGCCCCCTCAGAGGCCCAACGACTCACTTTATTGAGCATTCTACTCTCTTGAGAAGCTTAATATTATGTTTTTGAGCTATATTGGTGGGTTTGTCACCAAGGGATGTTATTATTGCACATTATTTTATTATTTGGGACTCAATTAGGCCAAATTAGGAAAATCGAACTCATTAGTGATTGTATAAATAGAAGTGAGGTGATTCTTTTTTATCATCATCACTTGGATTGGATTAGTATCTCTTATGAGATTTTCGCACTTTTTGTTGGGATGAATTTTTGGAGCTTTTCTTGATGCACTATGATGTTTGGATTTCGCTATTGTCTTTGGAGCTTCTCTAATGCGAAGTTGATGAAGGGATACACTCTCTCTCTCATGTAAGTCGAAATTTTGATGTTATTCCTGTTATCTTACTGGTTAATTGCATGTATGTTGTTATCTTTATTCATGTATGGGTTAAATGTAATGCGAAATTCTTATGGGACCTTGAATAAGTGATTAAATGCATGCGTTGACCTTTGAGGGATTGGGTGAATGTTCCTAGAGGCACCTCTTAGGTTAAAGACCTCGAAATTGTCTCCTTCGCAAATTTGAAGTATCAATCTCTATTGATCTAGTTGTTGCCCTTGGAGAGGCTAGCAAAGATCAATTAGGGCTCCTTAGCTCATGACATTCCATGATATATGTGTATCTTGACTCCATTAAGCCCAACCAATAAGGCATTGATCCTCGTATCCCTTTGGTGGTCAAAATAACACTTCTTTTCTTCATTTCTTCCAATTCTAGGCCTAACCCAGAAAGTCTCCTAGGGCATCAAATGAAATCATTTGTAGCCATCCAAAACCCTTGAAAATTGGTAGACTACTGCGTTGTAGTTTACTCAAGAGGTCCTCCAAATTTCAAGTAATTCCAACAGTGGAATCCAAAGATATAGCAAGCCCTAGCCACAAGACCATTTCTTGCCCTAGGCTGATTTTGGGTTAGTGACCTCATCGGGATCATTGCATCCAAATTCTCAGAAGAAAATTTGTCCTTTGATCCTCTTCTCTTCCCTAATTAGGTCAAGACCCTCCTTGATTGATCAACTTCATACCCTTGACGTTATTTTGGGTCCACTTGGTCTTGTGTGGTCCCGCAACTTTACAACTCTAATTCCACAAAAATCACGTAAAGGCCAATCCTCCATAAGGATTTTCGGTTCTAGGAAACCTCTTGACAATATATATTCCCAAACCCTAGCCTCAAGAATCCTCTTAGCGCTTCCTAAGAACATTGGCATCACTCATCCTCTTATTTGATCCGTTCATCTAGTGATTCCCCTTATACCGGGTCTCCTCCCATCGGTGAAAGTCCGTAAAGAGCAGGGAGCCTTAGTTGAGGTGACAATGGGCTATCGTTTGATTGTTGCTCTTGACCTAATAGTTGCTTTATATGATCTCCTCCTAGGACCCCTGCTAGTTTGAGTGGTAACAGTTCTGCACATTTCTTGCCATTTGCATATGTAGCAGGCTGAGTTCAGTTGTTTCCCAGCAAGCGTTTCAACAATGCTAGTCAGCTTGAGATAAAAGAAACTGTTGTTTAGCACACATAGTAATATGAGAGACAAGGTTCAGTCTATTTAGATTCTGATTTCATGAATACCAATAAGCTTTTGAGATTAACTTACAGCATCTGGAGTTGGTCCAGTTCTCCAATGTCTTCAGGAATTTTCCCAGAGATCATATTGTTCCTTAAGATTCTGTCAAGAATAATTGACTATGGCATAAATTAACAAAATAGAAACATCAAAATAGCATCATATAAAGCATATGTACTCCAAAACAATATTTCCATGAAACCACACATATAAACAACCAACTGTACATCACTCACAATGTTTTCAGATTCTTCAGGTTATGTAGGAATGAAAGAAATGAGCCACCTCGAGGTATGTCACATATAATGCTGCTTAAACAATAGCAAGTTAATACCAGTAAAGCAATATGAATATAATATAATCCAATGCACAAATGTTTAACACGAAGGCGTAAAAGAATGATGATTATCTTGAAAACAGACAGTATTTATAAATGTGCAATAAGCAAGAACGGGAAAATTGGAAAGTAATGATTTGCTAAATGAGAATGGACATCTCTTGAAGTTCTACGTAAATTGCATACAGAAGTAGCTGCTTTCATTGGAAGAGAACCAAAAAATGGTAAGGATATATATACGCACAGGCTTGTTAATTTAGTCGAATTTGAAAAGCTTGAAGGAATTGGCCCCTGAAAAGAAGTTCCTTCAAGTTGCCTGCATTAAAAAAAACATCAATTCCCATACACATAAACATGGAAACAAAGAAACAAAAATTCCTTCCATATTAACTTTTCTATATATGATTATATTTATCTGACTTCAGGTCGTCATCTGATAATTATATCGAGCAAACCCAAATCCAAAAATGATCATTGCTTCACACAAAAGTAATCTCACAAGTCCGTCAGTTGATTCCAGTAGTTTCCTATAAAATCTGGTATCTTTCCAGTAAAGTTGTTGCTGGAAGCCCAACTGCAGAATAAACAATAAAGTAAAAATTTCTGCAGAGACAATTGAGATTGTGTGTCTATTTGATTATTGCCATATTCACTTTGAAATTGTGTGCCTATTTGATTGTAACTATCATGACTTTGTAACTTACATGCAACAGACAAAAATAACAAAGCTACTTACAATGTCCCCATCTTCTTTAAATTGGCAAATGTTGTAGGTATCTCTCCAGTGAATCGATTGCTTCGAATGAAGCTGCCAATGAAAGAAAACAGTAGTCGTCATGTTTAACACTGAATTGATTATCAATTCTAACAGAAGACTCCAAAAACCAAAGATATCGAAAGAGAATAAGACTTGGCATTCTGTGTACAGTGGGTAATATTTCAGATGCAAGCGCTGTTAATATGGCTAAAAAATGATATTCTCCTTAGCAAAGACCACTGGATGAATTAAAAGGAGTATATGGGGGATTTCCACATTGAGAAATTTCAAGTGTCATTTCCACAGGAGAAGGATTTAAAGCTTCTTCTAGCTTAATGCCATGAATATCTCCAATGAATGAGTATCCACATGGCTGGTATTGAACAGCAGACACCAATAGGGAAATTTGTTCCTCGTTTTCCTAGAAGAGGAATTCTAAAGGATTAGGGTGGGAGATAAATTTTGAGTTCAGTAGTTTCAAGAAATGTAGATTTATGGGGGCTGAAAAAGTTTGAGAAATTCATCCCAACACTCTGTACAGAGGGCAATATTTCGGATGCAATCACTGTGAATATGGCTTTAAAGAAAAAGCTCCTTTCCAAACACAACTGGATGAATTAAAATGATAATGTGGGGAGTTTTCCCCTTGAGACACCTGTGTGATTTCCGCTAGAGAAGGATTAAAGTTTCTTCTAGCTAAATGACATGAGAATCCTCAACTAAAGAGTATCCATTGTGAAAATTTCTAATAAGAAATTCTAATTTAGTAACTGATTTATTTTACCTACTTATCTCTCACAATAAGTTATTTACGAAAACCCTTCAATAAACATTAAAATAAATTCTACTGCAGTTATCACATAATTACATAGAGAAAATAAAAGTGATATATAAGCACAAGAATCAATCACATCAACACAGTTGTTTTTGGACAATTGTCCCCGGAAAACCCAATGTGGGAAAACCGGTACAACAGATGAGGGTTTTATTAATCTTTAGCAACAATCGCTTTACAAGGAATGATTTCACAGAGAAACTGAGACATTTCTAAGAGAAAACACCAAAGACAAAGTTTCTCCTCCTCCTGGAGAAGTTCTGACACCCTGGAGACCCTTCACCCACCTCTACGTCACTTCTACATCACTCGTCTCCAATGGCACTACATGCCTGCTCTTCCCTCTGCGTTGTCTCTTGAATGCCTTGCGTCACCCTCCTCCTCAGTCATTGACTGTTGCTGATGCCCTCCTCTTCGTCCACGCTACAACTCTCCCTCTGAAATCGAACTCCTCCTTGAGAATCGATTTCCCTCGAGGACTGAGTATTTGCCCGGTGTGTCTCCAAATGAATCTCAAGTCTTCTCTTATACTTTTCTTGTGATGAATCAACGGCCGAGATTAAGTCTCTAATCAATGGCTAAGATTAAAACAAACTTGATCCTAGTCTCTTAGAAGCTTCTCACCCCTATCTTTATTAATACCCATTAATATTTTTATTTTCCTAAGTTTAGACTTAGGAACCCATTAAAAATATTAACTATTTTAATAACTCCTCATCCGGGTGGAATTTCTCCAAACGATTTATGAGTCTTGGAGATCTCATGTGTTCTTGTCAATATTTCTCTCAGATTGGATTGCCAATTGGGCATCCATAGATTGTACTCATAATTTTTGTTGCAGCATAATAATAATAAAACCCTCAGTTGCTGCACCGGTTTTACCAAGTTGGATTTTTCAGGGACATTTGTCCAAAATAATTGTGTCAATTATGTGTGTGTGCTAGCATTTCTCAATTCCTATTTTTGTCTTCCGCAAAATTTAATTTGGTGAAGATTGCAGCGTGATTATTTTGTTTTTGTTGTAGATATAAACTGATAAATTACTTTACAGTTAGAAGAAATAATTCCAGTTGTTGCAATAGGATTTCAGTAGTTGAAATTTTCACATGGTAACAAAGCATTGTTGATCAAATCAAAGGCTCAGAGACGATGAGGGAGAAAATTTTTCCATTTCAGAGGAAGATCTGAACGAATTTTTCCCAAATCTACGTAGAGTGCTAATCGCAATGGCAAGGGCTCGACTTTCAGTTTGCACAAAATAGTCAATCAGTCTCAATAGAGAGAGGGTTGCATTGTATGAATTTGTGCGTAAATGCAGGAATTTGCGATTGCAAAAATTCATGCGTAATTCCTGGAATTCGCGATTACAAGAATTTGTGTGTAATTGCAGGAATTCGCAATTACAGGAATTTGCAGTAGATTTGTTGGATAGAGCGTTCCAGTGAGCAAATCAGAAATTTCGTTGAGTAGAGCAGGGTGCAGTTGGTTTGCAGCTAGACTACCAGTAGCAAATCAACGTTGAGGAAGAGAAAGGCACACACAAAGAGAATTTATCTCAAGGGTTTTTGAGTTCTAGAAATTAGATTTTCCAGTTGCAGATTAGCAAAAGCTGTGAGCAGAATGTCTCACTCCATAAGGGAGTGAGTGTTGCAGACTCAACAGCCAAGCAACGGGAAAGAAGGATATTTTCGATCAAATTCAGAGATGGCCACAACTGGGCTTAGAGATCAAAATAGGTTGGAGGGAACCTCCAACTTTGTCATCTAGAAGGCTAGGATGTCCTTCCTGCTAGATGAACATGGCCTGAAAGCCTATGTAGATAATGTGGTGGAAGTACCCACGATGCAGCTATACCTCCAGGAGACAAGTGGGGCGATATGGAGTTATAGTCCCAGAGTTGCAGAGGTTGGGCAGGATCCTTGAGGTGTCCTCCTCATGGATCATTACTTTGCCATCAGGACCCACAATATTCAGTAGCAGGATGGATCAGCGTTAGTGATGCAGTCAGATTACCCGAGTGACAATTGCAGACTAGTGGCAGTCAGGTGTTGAGGAGCGCAGTGCAATGTTGGCAGCAAAGCAGGAGGATCAGTAGCAGAGTTAGCAGCAACACAGATCCTTCAATGGACAGTGTAGTGGCTAGTAGCAGTCAGATGCTCAGGAGACAAATGCAACACAGAGATAGTTGATTCAGTATTTTGGATGCTTCTCAGTTGCAGTTGTTGCAGTAGCAGCAGTAACAGTTAAGAGGGGGTTGCAATGCAAATGCAGAGTTGGCAGCAGTATCACAGTGTCAGCAGCAGCACAAATGCAGCATCAGAGTTGCGCAATGGTTGGTTTGTTGTAGCAGTCAATCACAGTGGCCAGACATCAGTTGCATGACAGAGGGTGATATAGAGACAGGGTGTTGTAGCAATAGTGCAGCATTAGAACACCTTCCTCACTAAGAGGGAGTGTTTGTTTTGTAGCATCGAAGGTGTTCTAGTCTCGAAACTCCGTGGAGAGGCTAAAACACAAGAGTTCTCCATAACCCAGAAATTGTTTCTGGAAATTCCATCTAGAAGTGTCTCAATTAGATTATTAACCTATTTTTAAATATTTCTTAAGTCTAAACTTAGGAAAACGGATTAATTAATCAAAATTAATTGAGAAATGTGTGAATTATCTAGAAACTCACACGGATCAACTAGGAAATAATCTCAGCGATTGATTAAGATTTAATCTTGGTCATTGGAGTCCCACAATGATATTATAAGAAGTCGATGGGTAGATGGAAGAACACTCTCAGTGTGCGAGTTCCTTGGCAGCTCGAGCTACCCAGTTGCAGAGATCTAACAAGGAAGAAGTTCGAGCCAGGAGGATGCACGAGCGAGATTGAGTACACACCAATTGCAGATACTCAGTGATCAAGGCAGATCAATTTTCCAGTAGCAAGTGATTCAGCAATGAGATCGAGCCAGTGATCGAGAAGCAGGTGTCAGAGGGGCAAAGTAGCAGATTTTCAGAGGAGTTTCCAGTTTGGAAGAGTCGGGAGAGAGTAGTTCGAATATTTCTGCAGAAAAGGGCCACACAGCAGGAATTCGAGCATGACTATAGGAATTTGCGCATGATCACAGGAATTCGCAATTACAGAAATTCGCAGTTACAAGAATTTGTAGTGGATTTGCTGAAGGGAGAAAATATCTCTAGAATATTGTTGTCAGTATTTCTCTCAAATTGGATTACCAGTTGGGCATCCATAGGTTGTACTCAAAAATTTTGTTGCTGCATAATAATAATAAAACCCTCAGTTGTTGCACTGGTTTTCCCAAGTTGGCTTTTTCCGGGGACATTTGTCCAAAATAATTGTCAATTTTTTTTGTGTGTGCTAGCATCTCTCAATTCCTGTTTTTATCTTCTACAGAATTTAATTTGGTGAAGATTGCAGTGTGATTATTTCGTTGTTGTCATAGCAATATACCGTTAAATTAATTTATAGTTAGAAGAAATAATTCCAGTTGCTACAATAGAATTTCAGTAGTGAAATTTTCACATTATTATTCACCTATCTTCAATAAATTAGTTGTCTTCTACAAAATATACAACAAATACTGAAGAAAACACTACTGCAACTTCACACAAATTAAATCACAAGAACTGATAAAATATCTCACATAAAATTATAGACATCGATATTTTTGGACAAATTGTCCCGGAAAAACCCCTGTCTGAGGAAAACCAAATCTACAGATGAGGGTTTTATTATTAATTCTTCAGCAAATCAAGGATTACATAAACTGCTTTCCTCTCACTGGCAAAGCTCCAACAATATTTTTCCTTCACTTCTACTGGCAAAATCAAACTGGAAATCCATGATTTCCTTCTACAAACCAATTCATCCCTCTCTATGCAACTCGCACTTCCTCCAGCAATTCGCACTAGCCACTAAAAATGTGCATGGTTCTTCTTGAACTTCACATTGCACACTGCCTCAAAAAGATCAAACTCAGCAAATTTCTCTGCCTCCAGAAACCCACTCCCATCGCCTATAAGAAATCGATCTGGCAATTGGCAATAAAATCGAGTCTCCGACAACTCACACTAGATAAAATGGCAATTCACACATGTTGAATCAGCCTCCCTCTTGCAAAATAATTTGGCCTCCTTGCTTCTCTCATAAAACTGGAATAACAATGAAGAGTTTCTCTAGAAATTCTATCCTCATTTCTCCTATTGAAACCCTACTACTGGTGTCCTCCACGCTATCACTGTGCGCTTGCTATCACTACAAATCTATCACACGAATGTGTTCTCCAAATGCCCATCGATCTCCTCTTATAATCTCTAGTTGACGAATCAACGACCACAATCTAAACTCAATCGATGGCTAAGATCATCTTGACCCCATCAAATGACTTTGCTAGAAGTCACTATAGGGAAATCGATTTGCCTCAATTAATCTTGATTAATTAACCACTTTTCCTTAGTTAGACTTAGGAAAATAATTAAATTGGCTAATTAGATTTAACGAAGACAATTTTCCTTAGAACTTTTTCTGGCTATTGGAGATAATTAATCCACCTGTGTTTTTAGCCTCATAGATGCCACCTGAGACTAGAACACCTGTCCGAGCTACACAAACTAACAAACTTGTTATTGACAGGTTCATTGGGGCTCATAGAAGAATCCAAGAGTGACCTAGCAGCAGAGTTCGGGATGAAAGACTTGGGGTTAATGCACTACTTTCTAGGCATGGAGGTGTGGCAGATTGATGGGGAGATTTTCCTTGGACAAGGGAAATACTGCATCGAGATCTTGAGGAGATTCGGGATGGAAGATTGCAGAGCCATGTCGACAACCATGATAACCAATTGGAGGAAGGTAGATACATCCAAGGAGAAGGATGTGGACCCCACGCTCTACAGGGAGTTGATTAGCTCTCTTATTTATTTGGTCAACACCAGGCCAAATATATCCTTTGCGATAAACTCTCTGAGTCAGGTCATGGTTGAACCGAAAAGGGTGCACTGGACAACAGCGAAGCATGTTCTGCGTTATTTATGAGGTACAATCAAGTACGAGATCAAATATACTTGAGGTGAAAGTATCAGGGTGATGGCCTATATTGATGCAAACTAGGCAGGCAATACAGTGGACAGGAAAAGCACTTCAGGGTGTTGCTTCAACATGGGACCCAGAGTTGTCTCTTGGTACGGTAGGAAGCAGAACTTTGCGGCACTAAATTCTGTGGAAGCGGAGTATATAGCAACTAACATGGTGACATGCAAGACCATCTGGCTACAGAAGTTGTTAGTAGTTGTTAATTTTTTCATAGGGCTATATTGTTCTTTTTTTTAGATAATTGCATTTCTTTATTTACACATTAAATTCACCCCACAGCATCATATCATTATTCAATTTTACAACATTATTCATCAACATATTCAATTACATAGAAAGAACAATATCATCATCAATGCAGCAGAACATAAAGGAACAAGAGAAGAAAAGTATTTACACATAGAGACACCAGGATTGGTCGAAGACCAGGGCAAAACCCACTACAGGGAAAACCCTTTCAAATTCCTTTTCTTATTAGATTGTCATTGAATGATTCAGCAAAGAGAGAGTACAATGATCCTTATCTTCAACCATAATCCTATCCAACAAAATCAACTAACCAACATCCATGAGATGAACCCAACAATGCTAATAATCAAAACCATGATTTAGAAGCATGCAATCCACTGTCATTGTCTACAATTAACTGTCGAACTTTGCGGTCAATTGACAAAATATGTGGTCAACTATAAAACTCAAACCCTAGCTTCCAACCACACATAGAGAGTGATGTGTGTGCGGTTGAAACCCTCCAACCGCACGCATGAGCTTGTGTACCTGTGCTTGTGACCCAAAACTGTGAGTGTCATGCCTGTGGCTAGAAACCAAAACCCTAAACACATGTGCGAGATTTGGACCCTACAATCTTGGATCTGTATGAACCAATCTCTGCAACCCAACCTCATAGCTGTGCGAGCAAAACCCAAAGAAAGAAGAATAATCATAATGATGATGATGATGTCCAAATGAGGATCACTAGTCTTGTATTTATAGCCATCCATGGGTGTCCAATTTCTCTTTTGGGCTAACCAGTCCTTTTGAGCACGTGGGCTTTAATTCAAAAATACGCTTTCCCTTGTCCAAATTGAGAGCTTCAATAGTCAAAATTGGTCCTCTCAAAAAGAGGAATCTAGTCCCATGATTGGAATTTGTCATTGAGCTGCCAAACTAACACTCTCTCTCAGCTAGGGAGAAATTCCAACTGCATTACGTAATCATCGCAAGTATCCTGTCATCAAATCATATCCCATCTCAAGTATCTCATCATCAAATGTCGTCACTACTCATTGTTAGTTTTTGTAGCATCAGATGTGTTCTAGCCACGAAATTTGGTGGAGAGGCTAGAATACATATATTCTCCAAAACCCAGAAATCGTTTATGGAAATTCCACCTAGAGACGACTTAATTAAAATAATTAATCAGTGTTTAATATTTCCTAAGTCTAAACTTAGGAAATATGATTAATTAAACAATATTAATTAAGTCATGGTGAGAATCTTCTAGAAAAATATTTGGATCGAGTTCTAGTTAATCTTAGCCATCAATTAAGTTTTAATCATGGTTGCTGGTGTCTCGACAAGAGATTATAAGAAGAAACTCGATGGGGCTTGGAGAACACACACCAGCAGTTCGATTTCATTGGCAGATCGATTTCCAGAGTAGCAGTGTTGAGTTGTCGGAGAGAGAGCTAGTGAGCTCAAAGCAGTGAGAGAGGGGCAGGGATAGTAAGGTCGAAGGAAGTTTTTCCAATTCCGGTGAGTGCACTGCAGAGAGGCAGCGCAGAGCCACGCAGAGGCAGCGCAATGCCACAGAGAGGCAGCACAATGCCACAGAGAGGCAGCACAATGCTTTAGAGGGGATTCCGTATTTTTTGGGGAGAAGCAGTGATTCAATGCCAGAAGTCGGAGAGAGAGTCTGGAGGCCAGGAGGATCCCTCTTCCAGACAGCAGCTGATCAGATAGCGAGAGGGAAAGCAGTTCCGAGTTGTGAGAACGCAGTACTACGTAGGCTAACGCAATGATTGTGCAGAGGCAACAAAGAGCGACTCAACTTGAGCCAAGATCAATGTCGGATCGCCTGTGGGAGTGAGATTTTTCTCACTAGATTTATTGTCAGTAATTTCTTTGTATGGATTGCTAGATTTGAGCATCCATAGTCTTGTACTCAGATTACTACTGCATAATATTAAAACCCTCAACTGCTGCACCGGTTTTCCCGAGTTGGGTTTTCCGGGGACTTAGTCCAAAAATAATTGTGTATTTGTGTGTGTGCATCTATTCTTCCAGCATTTTTATTTCTTCCGCAGTATTTATTTTGTGAAGGTTGTCGTGTATTTGTTTCGATATTTGCCGTAGTACACAGCATATAATTTGTTTAATTAAATTAACAAATAGAAGAAATAACATCATTTGTTGCAATAGGATTCGGAGTTAGCCGAATTTTCACACTCATCTCTGCTCATCTCTGCTTATCCCTGCTTTGTCTCTACTCATATGATGAACATTCTTGAATCTAAAAGAAGAATAATTTGACATCGGAGGGGAGCCCAAGCTACCACCCTCTATCCATCGAGGAGCCACTGCTACCACCCAGAATCACTGCTAGTGAAGAGCCCGATGCTACAACCCAAGAAACATCAGAGACCTTATTATCAGGGAGCCCAACTCAACCTGGAACCACATCGGAGAGCTCAATCTCAACCCCGAATCCAATGACAATGAGGAAGGTCCTATGTGACACTCTCACCTCATGTCATCTCATAGGGGAGCAAACATATTCCACCCCATGTCGATCAACAATAGCTAATCCATCCTATTGCCCATTGATCTTCCCAACAATGACCCTCAAGATTCATGTGGTAGAACACCTACATCATAATCAACTTGGGTTGTACACCTCCAAGCACTCTCTCAACCTATTGGCCAGACGAGGAACGGTATTCCCAACAAACCCACTTGTGGCTATGATGCCAACAGGGGTATACTCTGCATAGACCAAGATAGGGTGCAACATCTCCGAGCCTATGGGTAACAAATAGGGGTGATACCCTATTGTCCAAGATCCCTCAACCCCAAGAGCCCTCCATATCAATTCCCCACCCTAGGAGCTCAAACAGGGGGGGAGAGTTGGCTCAGTGTCCTTGATCAATCCTGCTCTCTAAAGATCAGAAACATATAATCGTGCTCATATCTGGTATCGGCTTAAACAATTCACTAAAGAGTTCAATCATAATGACTCAATAGCAGTAGTCTCCTGTTCATGCAGGACATCAAATCAAATATTATATTAGAAGAAATATATATCACAAGAGGATACCTTATTTATCCTCTCTCAAGGAGGCAACAACCACAAGCCTAAGCTTGTCTTGTACAGCAGCACTATCTCAATATATGAAAATATCTCAATCCTAGCTATATATATACGACATTCTCTGCCAATCGAATCCCACTCATTATTATCACAAATATATCACTGTCACATCCAGGACCTGTTCAAAATAGCTTTCCAAAGAGTTTCTTCAAATTGCCTCACAACTAGCCATGCTAACAACATTGCACTCAACCTCAGTCATGCTTAAAGCTACAGACTTCTCATCCAAAAACATCATGGTAGATCTCATACTAAACCAGCACCCAGATGTGCTCATCTCATTAATAACGATCAATACATCCATGCAGTCACCAAACCAAAAATTGATCATCCCATGCAAATATCTCGAAGTGTGTTTGGTGTATGAAGTGGCTCAATCATGAATTGACATAGATTCTATGCAAAACATATATATACGGACAGGTATTCACACAGAACATCAATGCTTCAATCAATTATCGGTTGCCAAGTCAAGTTCAACAATATCTCTTCATAACTTCTTGAAATACAATCGGAGTGTCTAAGGATTTGCATTTCCACTTTCCAAAAACTCTTCAATAGCTTCACGATATAGATTTTCTTTTCCAAACTTTAGAAAGTAACTCATCGTGCCATGAATCTTCATTTCGAACTTCAGAGGCCAACTCCCTCTAACGTTGACAATCAGAGGCTCATTACCTATCAAGAATAGACAATCAGCATATAAAACCAAAGTCAAAGTCATACCTTGGACCATTGTTGAAGTAGATGCTTCAAACCAAACAATGTTATCTACGAACATTATATTGATCAAACCAATACTCAGCCTTACACAAATCAATATTGTGAAATCAAATCAACCAAGTCAGTTTATCAAGCCTTAGGTATCAGATTAAAACTAATATCAAAGTCATAAAAGTTTTTGCCAATATCACTGTGACAAACTCTTCGAACCAAGTGTCAGGAAGAGCCATAACCAAATACCAAGTTGTCATGTCAACAAATTGTTATTAAGCATTTTCAAACTCCATCAGGTCATTCACATAATCATAATATGAATTATTTTTGTCATTATACATCAAGGATAAGTCATATAAGTTTCATGCATTCAATGTGAGATCATTGCATGCTGATTCACAACAGGTTATACTACAACCAATGTGCCCAATCCAATGATGTCAATACATAATTAATATTGGATGCCATCATTAATCACTAAAAGTTACTATGCCCACATAGCACTATGATAAAGGCAAATCATCAATTATCAAATCAAAACCCTAATTTATTTTCACAGCGAGTTCAATCAGTCCATAACCGAAAACATATATAAGCATCATGTCAAAACTCCAATACTACTCATCTATATTAAATCTTATCAAACCCTTGCAATTGATAGCAAACATTGTCATATACTAGCTTCAATGATCAAATGAAAATAACATACTGACATGCATATTTCGGTCCCTTGCAAACACAAGTTTAGTCAACACACTCACATTCTCTATAGTAAGTGAAAAATTCAAACTTCCCTGCTCATAGAACTTTCTATTGTTTTCTCCATATATGTAGGATTGTCATACTCGAGGGTGTGCTCCTAATTTTATGCATAGGGACTTAGTTTTTGTGACATACAAGCACAACCGCACCCATAGACCTTCTTCCATGTGGTTGGGAGGCCTGTAACCGCACTCTTAAGCCTTCTTTCGTGCGGTTGAGGCTTAGACTAGAATAAACCTTCTCTTCTCATACCAAAACTTGTTGCAGACCAACAACATCAGATATTTGTCTATTTATGTCCACAAATCTTACTTCAACAATAAAGAATCTTCTATACATTTAATGCAAATTATAATAGGTGGAGGGATCTTATGGAGAGTTTCTCCCTCTTAATGAGAAGCCACTTCAGTCATCATCATTCAAGTCATCAACCTATCTATCATAATGATGTCATGCATCAGCAAAACTGTTAGATATATCAGATTCTTAGACATCTAAAGATCATAGTCATAACATGTTAGCATCGGCTACTTCATCACCACATATGAACATGACATCAAACTTTCATCAAGGGTTAGAGTCATATGATTAGTGCAACTAATAGGTTATCATCATACTTCAAGGATCATAATCACTACATCACTTCTTTATTATATTATACAACCATCAAGTCAGGGCATCCAGATTTATCACATTATATAATTTACTAAGTTTATCACAACCTAAACAAGGTCAACAAGAAGATCCTAAATATCAATCTTATTGTTAAACTTCTATCATCATGGTTATCATGCTTATCACAAGCATTAACAATAGTATCAAAAAATCAATGTATCTAGCCCGCTTTATAAAATCAGGAAACCCATCATGTCTAAAATGTAAAATACTTTCCAAATATCAAGAGCCCCAATATATATCATATGTACCATAAATCAAACTTACTCTCATATTCATATATGAGTCATTCATGAAGGTGATATTCTCATCATATATTAGAGCTTACCTTGCCATCCAATATTGCACCTGAAACAATATACTATACATACCTTATAACATTCAGATACCTTTGCACTTTGTATCACTTAATTGTCATGTGAACCTGTAATTCTTTTCTTCCTGCACTAGCCATATTTTCCTACACCTCAAATGATCCTCAAGAAGGATCCACTTATCACATCTCATTAGGAGGTTAGAAGTATCCAAATATTCAAATATACATGCAGGAAGTATAATCAATACTCAAATCAATAAATCTAAACAAGAGTAGAGACATAAAGGAGTAACATAAATCGAAAAAGTACTTATCTTCAATGAGAGGTGATCATGTCCCTCTTAAACCAGCCTTCAAGAGACAAGATTGTATATAACATTGTTGCCTTCATTATATTTCAACCAACTTCATCAACAATCAGGCCTAAATGAGACTATCACATCTATGGTTACATCGATTCTGTCACAAGTGCTAGAACATCTTCACACTAATTATGTTTATTTCAAATCTTTGTCATAATTTGGGGTTTATTCCAAACCCTAACCTCATAATATCCATCAAACCCTAATAGTCAAATTGCATAGGGTTTCCTTCAAACCCTAGCATTCTTTTAGGTCTCCACCATCTTCTCTTACTTCCAACAAAGGTGTCTTCATAGGGGTGATCTTCAATGACTTTTCTTCAGCCCAGATTTGATACCATGTTAATTTTTCTTAGGGATATATTGATCTTTGCTTTAGATAATTGCATTTCTTCATTTACACATTAAATTAATCCCATAACATCATATCATTATTCAGTTTTACAACATTATTCAGCAACATATGCAATTATATAGAAAGAACAATATCATCATCAATGCAACGGAACATAAAGGAACAATAGAAGAAAATTATTCACACATAGAGACACCAGGATTGGTCAGAGACCAGGGCAAAACCCACTATGGGGAAAACCGTTTTAAATTCTTCTTCTTATTAGATTGTCATTGAATGATTCAACAAAGAGAGAGTACAATAATCCATATCTTCAACCATAATCCTATCCAACAAAATCAGCTAAACAACATCCATGAGATGAACCCAACAATGCTAATAATCAAAACCCTGATTCAAAAGCCTGCGATCAACTATCATTGTCTGGGGTCAACTACCGAACTTTGCGGTCAACTGACGAAATATGTGGTCAACTATAAAACTCAAACCCTAGCTTCCAACCACACGCAGAGAGTGATGTGCATGCGGCTGAAACCCTCCATCTACACACATGAGTCTGCGTGCCTACGGTTGTGACCAAAAACTACCTATGCCATGCCTACGGCTAGAAAACAAAACCCTAAACACACATGCGAGCTTCGAACCCTACAATGTCGGATTTGCACAAACCAATCTCCACGACCCAACCTCAGACCTGTGCGAGCTAAACCCAAAGAAAGAAGAATGATCATAATGATGATGATGATGTCCAAATGAGGGTCACTTGACTTGTATTTATAGCCATCCATGGGTGTCCAATCTCACTTTTGGGCCTACCTGTCCTTTTGAGCACATGTGGGCTTTAATTCAAAAATACACTTTACCTTGTCCAAATTGAGCGCTTCAATAGTCAAAATTGATCCTCTCGAAAAGAGGAATCTAGTCCCATGATTGGAATTTGTCACTGAGCTACCAAATTAACAGTAACCTTATTTGTTTAGGAGGTGGAGACAACAGTGATACACTGCGACAATCAGAGTCGCATTAGGCTATCTGAGAATCCGGTGTTTCATGACAGATCTAAGCATATAAACATCAGATATCATTTCATTAGGGATTGTGTACAGCGCGGGACAGTTCAACTACAGTATATACCTACAGATCAGCAAGTAGTAGACATTCTAATGAAGGCACTGCGGAAGGCAAGATTCATCTTTTTCAGAGATAAGTTGGGTGTTGTGCAGAACACCTTCCTCGCTAAGAGAGAGTGCTAGTTTGTGTAGCTTGGACAGGTGTTCTAGTTTCAAGTGGTGTTAATGAGGCTAGGAACACAAGTGGTATTAATTATCTCCAAGCCCAATTTATTTTAAAGTGAAAGTGTCTTAATTAGATTTATTAACAAGTTTTAATTATTTTCCTAACTCTAACTTAGGGAAATGGGCTAATTAATCAGAATTAATTGAAACAAGTCAATTTCTCTCTAGTGATTTCTAGAAAAGTGATTTGATGGGGTCAAGATAATCTTAGCCATCAATTGTGATTAGATCGTGGCCATTGATAACTCAACAAGAGATTATAAGAAAAAATTGATGGGGCATCTTGGAGATGCAATTTGATTGAGCAAGGGCACAGTCATAGCGTGGGGCACCAGCAAAGGGTTCAAGCAGTGATTGAGATTGATTTGCCAAAAAGAGTTTCTTCACTGTGATCTCTACTTTCTCAGTGATAGAGGGATGTCAAATTATTCTACAAAGGCCGAACTTCTCAGGTGGTGCAAATTGACAAAAGTTGGTCGATTTGCCAGAGGAAGATCGAATTTGCCAGAGAGATCAATTTGCACGAGGAAAGACGAGTTTGTCAATGTAGATCGATTTTCCAGAGAAGGCCTACTTATTTTCTCAGAAAGTGCGAATTCCCAATGGAGGCCATATTATTCACCAGGGCTGGCACATGTGGGTTGATTTTGGGCCTTGCGGGAGAGTAGAATTGATTCAGAGAGGCCAAGTAGCTTCTAGGAGGTCGAATTTGCTAGAAGTGAAGGATATAATTTGTCAGTGCTTTGCTATTTACGACAAGCAATTTCTGTAATTATCAATTACAGATTTATTGAAGAATAATAAAACCCTCATCTGTGGAACTGGTTTTCCCCACATTGGGGTTTTTCCAAAGACAATTTGTCCAAAAATCTCGGTGTCTAGTCTTATGTTTAAAAGATAGGTGAATAATTACCAGATTAACTGCAATAGAATTTTCACATTAAAAAACAAATTAAAACTTTAAGATTGTTGATGTAGAATTTAAACAAAAGAACAGGGCAAGTATATTACTGTGAACACTAACATGATAGCAACAAAATGTAATAAAACATCGCAAAGATCAGAAAACTCAGGAGGAGATTGATCAATGAAGGGCTTCTAATATCAAAGCACCATGAGACTCCCTAGTAAACTCTTCAAAGATTATATCAATGGAAACAGGAGGAGATTGGTCAATGAAGGGCTTCTAATATCAAAGCACCATGAGACTCCCTAGTAAACTCTTCAAAGATGATATCAATTTTCCATTGACGCTTTGGGTGATATTTGTGTGTAGTGAACATTAATTCTTATCTGAGTGAGCACTGAGCATCCATGCATGTATCCTTGGTTTTTCATTTGAAGAGTAATTGAAGTAAGAGGAGATTCATTTACCTCCTTAGGTAGGTGTAAATGAGATAAGATGCGAGACACCAAAATAATCCTAACTTTAAATCAAGCTCCACGTATTTGCTCCATTGAATATGCATGCAAGCGCTAAATACGTGCTCTGCTTCTTTGAGTGTACAGTTGGATGGTAGTTTCTATAGTGCACCAATCTTGTTCTCAAATCTCCACAAACATTTTTCCTTCCCATGCCGCAGACCATCGATTCCATTGGAGAGCTGAGTTCACCACTGAGCGTCGAGCCCTTTCTACCCGACACTCAACACCTAACGCTTCTTCTAACCTCAACCAAGTCACGCAGAACACAACTGTTGCTTCTACAATGGAAACGAGTCATTGCTATCATATATATGGAGAACCTCTAAACCAGGCTTTCTTGATACAATGTGCAACGATTTTCCAATAGGAATCAAGACAGCACCCCTGCCAACTTTGGGAGCAAGGGAATGAGGAATGACTGTGAACTTGATTTGCGAGTCCAAAACTAAGAAGCCACGCATAGAGTGCAACCACGCCATGGTACTGCGCATTCTCATGCATGGTTGATGGACGGAGGTACCAGAGAATGAGATGGAGTAAATGCTTTAGGCTTTCATCTCGTCAATTTTGCTGGCTGAGACACTTGTATTCAATCACCGCAAGTGTCTCAAATACCATTGAAAACTTAATGCACTAAATTATTACGGGCGGGGCACAAATTGCAAGGCCTCTCCTTTTATCCTTCCCCTAAGCCTCAAACCAAGATTTCACAATCAGATTATTCTTTGGTGTTGTGTGATTTCAACACTTGAAAGAAGGTTATGGATTCAACATATGTGCCATTGGTTGAATTCTTTGGATAAAGTGTGAGAGTCTAAAGGATTGATTGACGTAGGGAAGACCACATTATTATCAATGAATTACTATTGCACTTTTCATCTTTGACTTATATAATCCTCGATAGGTTGTGTATTATAATCTTTGATAGTTTATTATTTTTACATGGTTATTGGTGCAATGCTTAATCCTCATGCAAAGTTTATTTATAGATTTCAATTGGGATTGTATATGATTCTATTGCATTTAGGATTGTATATGATTCTATTGCACTGGCCACTTTTGGAATTATTTAGATATGTTATCAAAAAAATATGTTATCAATCTTCAATGCCATTTGAGTGTTTGATTTAGTTTATTGATTTAAGATTGGAGGGGCAATGGATAATTTAATAGAAGAGATTCTAGTTAGATATTCTTGGTTTATATATATATATATATGTATATGTATATGCATTGACTTTCCATATGCCTTAGGACTGCATTGTTTCATGTAATATTCCTCGGAAGATGACGCAATTTCTAGCAAGACAAATATTTTAAGAGATCATTTTTTGGAATATTATCTAAATCCTTTGGAGTAGTTATTTATTTGTTAGCCTACTTGGTTATGATGATGAGCGTGTTAAGAACATTCACTACTAGTCATGAGGCAATGTAATTGGGTGGCCTAATTTTTTTGTAGCTAGGGTCCATGTTTGTTGAGTGAATTCACATTCCAAGAAAATGTGGTTGGGCATCCCTTTTGTGTCATAACAAAGGGGACATCTAGTAGGTCCATGGATTGCACTTCCTCAAAATTTTAACCATTAATCAATTTCCTTGCACCATGATCCAACAAAACAGCCCAACTATTGGAAGGTAAACCTCACTCCAAATACTTTTCCAAATGGTTCACTCTAATAAGAGGTAAAATCTAGCTAGCATAGATGAATATCTTTTCTTAACAATATATTATTCCTCCATTTGGTCCCCATCCACAAAAATATTGGAGGTATTTCTTAAAGGATTTGTCCCAAAAATATGAGAAAGTAAAGAAACATGATGGACCTCGAAGGGATCTAAAGGAGAGAAGGAATTCCATCATATCCTACAACCATCATTAGCCTTCTTCTAACATGATAAGTCAAATATGGAGCATATCCCTTGCTCAGAAATCCACTCCCTTATTCTAGATAATGAATGAACTTGAGAAAGCAGGGATAACGTGTGATTCGATCTTCCCAGATTCGAACCACTTTCCCATTACTAGGGATACATGAGAGAGAATATTAGATTATCTGAAATGGATCATTGTATAATTTTTCATTTATCTTGGAACTTTCTAAGTGGAAAAATTTGAAGACTTGACTTGAAAGGGTCATTTTAGTTATGTCTCAATTTGTTGATTTGGGGTTCAAAAAGTTCTAGAGCTAGTTTGATATATCGAATGATAAAATTTGGGGTCAAAACTTTGAGAGGATAGCTTCTAGCCCCATGACATTGTGTTACACACCAAAAAATTTTAACAATGTGGAAATCATCTTAATTGGAGTTTTATGTGGAAGATATGCCTCCACAATTGACCTTCAATGTTGATTACAATGGTATCGAGTGGATGCCTCATTAGCCTCCATTACTAATGCATGTTGGAGTCGTGTGGACTTAAAGAAGATTTGAAGGGTCCAAAACTTTAACGTTAAATGAGGATTGAGGCACGCAAAACCCTAACCCTAACCCCTAAATGGCTATCAGACTATGTGATGTGGGAATCCCTATCACTGTGTTAGCTACTGGACCATTAGGAAAGGAATGGTTTCCACTCATTTTGGTATTATTATTGTTCCATAATTGAGCAAAGTATCTAGTAGTGACTATTGAATCCTAACAAATGATGCAGAGGGTTTCCACAATGGCCATGGCAACTCCATAATGAGTGGCCCATTCTCTGTACTTGCATTTCATAACTGAGAAAAAGGGAGCAGTGCATAGGCCTCACCTCCTAGCTAGGTTTTCTCCCCTATTGGGCTTCCTAGGTCACATTTTATGTTCATTGTCTGGTTGGTGTGTTCATTTGCTAGTTTCTTTCATTTTAGTTTCAATGATTTCCATAATTTGAGCACTATGTAGTTATATTAAATTTAAGATCTAAGGTAATAAACTGCATAATAAAGATTTGATAACATTATCAGATCTATTGTGATGAATTCTTCTATTGGAATATTCACAACAATTTGTATATCATTGTGTGAGAGGAGCAACAACTCTACAAAGTTGACAAAATGGAGAGTTGCTAATCTCTAGGATAGGGTTGTTAAGAAATCTCAACCAATCTCTCCATGAATATTTCTAATATAGAACTACCTTCCATCACTCTTTTGCTACTATGATTGACCCACGTGATATTTTTGCTCTTAAAACAAAGTTCATCAAAAGAGGATCTCTAATAACCAAGCCCCCTATTTCTAGAGGTCTCTCATCAATGACCAATTCACTGATGGTATTTTTTATTATTTGTTTTCCCTCTTTACCAAATAAATTTCCTTATATCTCTTCTAATCTATTAAATAATTCCAAAGGATGCCAAAAGAGTGAAGCCTTGATAGATTGGTATAGCTTATATATTGAAAACATCAACACCACCCTCCCCACTAGATTTAACCATTATCTCCTTTAGGCCATTTTATTATTTATTTTCAAGATAATTGAATGTCGATCTATTTCTTTAGGTTTCTTCGGTGCAATGTGGATTCCTAGATATATAATAGTTGTCTATATTACTCTAGCTACAAGAAGGAGTAGATGGACTTCCATATTACTACGGGAAACAAAACGAAATGTACTCCAATAGGGAGAGGTACCATAGATTTTCAGAGGGAGTCAAGAGCAAGCACCAGCACTACAGATGTATCGCATGTGCCAGGATTGAGTATGAACCTGATTTCAGTGTCCCAATTACAGGATAAGGGGAATGATATTCACTTCGTAGAGAAGAAAGTGTATGTCAAACACCCAAGCTGGAAAAAGGTAAGACAGATTGGAGTTCAAAGTAACATATTGTACCAGTTACAGACGTGAAAAATTTGTGACCTGATTCTACTGCAACAAACTAATGATATCTCTCCTATTTGTTAAATTACTTTAAACAAATTACTTGCAGTTTTCTACAGCAAATATCAAAATACATACACTATAGCCTACACAAAATAAATATTGTGGAAACTAAATACCGCATAGGAGAGAAATAAACACACACACACACACATATACATCTTTGTTTTTGGACAAAATTTTAAATATTGTGGAAGAAACAAAAACACTGGAAGAATGGATGCACACACATATACACCGTTGTTTTTGGACAAATGTCCCCCGAAAAACCCAACTTGGGAAAACCGGTGCAGCAACTGAGGGTTTTATTATTATGCAGTAGTCTCTGAGTACAAATCTCTATATGCCCAAGCTGGAAATCTGATACAGAGAATAAACTGGAAAATAGGTAGTGAGAAAAATCTCAACTGTTACTGGTGATCTGAATCTAATCCAGGCTCTAGATGGCTAGCCCCATGCAGCCTCTGTGTCACATCCTCTAGGCTCTATGCCACCCTTCTTATTGGTTTATTTGCCTTTGGAACTTTGATTCTTTGGCCCTCCAGTCTCACACTCCAGCTTATGGCACTAGATCTCGACTCTCCAGCAAAATTATGGACTCCCTCTGAAGCTTTGCGGTGCCTTTGCGTGGCACTGCGCTACCTCTCTGAACTTCTTTATGCCTTCTCTGCCTTGAACTCTCCAGATTTGGAAAACTCTCCTATGGTCTACTATCCCTGCCCCTCACCGCAAGTAGATCACTCAATCTCACTCTGACAACTCAATGTTGCTACTCTTGAGAAATTATATCTCTAGATCTCATTATCTCGATGTCTCTAGCGTCTTCTCCAAGTGCCCATCAAGCTCCTTCTTATAATCTCTCGTTGGAGCACTAACAACCAAGATTAAAACATAATCAAAGGCTAAGATTAATTGGGAGTTGATCCTTGTCTTGTTCTAGAAGATTCACACCAAATTTGATTAATACCCTTTAATTAACCATATTTCTTAAGTTTAGACTTAGGAACCATTTAAAAAGAAGATAATTATTTTAATTAAACCATCTCTAGGTGGAACTTTCCCAAACGATTTCTCGATATTGGAGAATGCATGTGTCTTAGCCTCTATACAAAATCTCGAGGCTAGAGCACATCCGATGCTACAGAAATCAACACTCCCTCTTAGCAAGGAATGTGCTCTAGTGTTATAACCCACTAAAGCATCACTCTATCTCTGCAACATCTCCTATTGCACTATTGATGTATGGCTATGTTGCCCATCAACTACTGCACAACTATGATTTGTGCATCTGTGTTGTTGTTGGCCCTGTTGAACTACTGCCAACACTACATCTACACTACAACTCTCTCCAACTGCAACAACTACAATGGAAAAGCATCCAAAATACTTAACCAATTGTGGTAAGTATGATGCATCTGTCACCCAAGTCTTGACTGCTGCTAGACTTTGCGTTGTCACTACAGCCTCTATGTTGTTGTTGACTCTGCTTTGTGCCAACTGCACTGTTGCGAACTCTACTCTGCGCTGCTTAGTCTCTGACCAATACTAGCTATTGCATTTGTCACTCTAGCACCTGACTGCACCAACTACCACTGGTCCATCCTGCTACAACATGATATGGGCTCCTGTATCAAGGTATTGATTCATGAGGTGGACCTCCTCAAGAATCTTGCCCATCTTGTAGCTCTCTGTGGCTACAAAACCAAATCACCCCACCTCACCCTTGGAGGTATCTCGGTGGTCATGGCAAACTCTTCCTCCAGTCTGGAGGACAACCTATCAATCTCAGTGGATGCAGCCTGTTGATCCTACTTCTCCCCTTTGTCCTTCTTTCTGAGAGGACACTGAGTGTTGTAATGGCCCAACTCACCACATCTGAAGCACTTGATCTTCAAAATGTCCTTCTTTCTTATGTGTTGCTCCTACTGCCCCTTTGATGCAAGGGCCACATCCTCCTCTTCCTTCACTTGCTTCGTCGTCCTACTGCTACTGCTTCCATTGAAGGTGGCCTTCACCAGATCACGCCTCATCTCTTCCTGCTGCAGATCAACCCACACATGTTTCCAATCTAGCAGTTTTCTCTGCCCAGGATACTTTAGACGAAAACTTGCCAATATTCAGAAACATTGTTCATCGCTAATCGTACAAACTCTGTAGGCTGGGGTGTTGATCCTACTAAATCCAGTTGATCTTAGACATCCTAAAGCCTAGTAAGGAAGGGGTCTACACACTCCCCTTTCTGCATCCTCATGCATCTCATCTTCTCTTCAAGATACATCTTCCATTGCTCGGAAGATCCTTCGTACAACATAGCGAGTGCCTCCCACATCTACGGGGTAGTATCTTGTGAGATATCACATGATCTTGAACCCCATCAAGAATAAACCTCTTAGCTCTTGCCATCTCCTTCTTGTAATTCTTAAGCGGATCTGCATCTCCGGGTACAACTACCACACTATCGACATAAGTTTTGAGATCATGATCATCTAGAAGGCATGAAATTATAGCCTTCCAGATCACATAGTTGGAGGCTCCATGCAACCGATCTTGATCTCTCAACCCAACTGATGCCATCTCTCTTGATAAAATTTGAATTCCTCCACTTCTCCTCTGCGCACCTATTGTCCAACTATTCGCAATCACTTCTCGAGTGAGAAACCCTACACACAACTACTGCTACTCCGCTGGGAAAATTCGTACTTCTTGGCTAGAAGTCCCCTAACAAAAAACAATCCCTTACTATGTGCTCTCCTCTCCTTTTGATGTTATTCTGAAAGCAACTATTGCAAAATGACTGCATCCCAGCTGAAGAACTTCTTTGTGTGGAAACTACTACGCTACTCCCTCTGCGTCTGTGAATCTTTGATCTGGAAAATTTTACTCTCTTCCGACTAACTCAAAGAAGTAATTTTCCATAAAAATTAGCCCTCCTGGCCAATGGACTGCGCTGCCACTATGGGGTTTCGAAATCTAGCCTACGTAGTATTTTCGAACTCGCTCTTCCTCCTGCAACTGAGTTTTTATGGTTACGATCTGTGCTCTGATACCATGTGAGAAATCAGTGACCTGATTCGTACTGCAACAAACTGATGATATTTCTCCTATTTGTTAAATTACTTTAAACAAATTACTTGTATTTTTCTACAAAAAATGTCAAAATACATACTTTGTAGCCTACACAAAACAAATACTGCGAGAACTAAATATTGCACAAGAGAGAAATAAGAACAAACACATATACATCGTTATTTTTTGATAAACTTTTAAGTACTGCGAAAGAAATAAAAACACTTTAAGAATAGATGCACACACATATACACCGTTGTTTTTGGACAAACGTCCCTGGAAAAATGCAACTTGGGAAAACCGGTGCAACAACTGAAGGTTTTATTATTATGCAGTAGTTTCTGAGTACAAATCTCTAGATACCCAAATTGGCAATCTGATACAGAGAATAAACTAGCAAAGAGGTAGTGAGAAAAATATCACATCGTTATTGGTGATCTAAATCTGATCAAAGCTCTGGATGGCTAGGTGCACGCTACCTCTGTGCCAGCCTACGTAGATTTGTGCGACAACCTCTAGGCTCTGCGCCACCCTTCTTGCTAATCAATTTGCCTCTGAAACTTTGATTCTCTAGCCCTTCAGTCTCACACCCTGGCTTCTGGCACTAGATCTCGACTCTCCATCAAAATTACGAACTCCCTCTGAAGCTTTGCACTGCCTCTGCCTTGCACTCTCCGGATCTGGAAAACTCTCCTTTAGTCTACCATACCTACCCCTCACTGCAAGTAGATCACTCTGATAACTTAATGTTGGTACTCCTGAGAAATTTGATCTCTAGATCTCACTATCTTGATGTCTCTAGCATGTTCTCTAAGTGCCATCAAGCTCCTTCTTATAATCTCTCGTTGGAGCACCAACAGCCAAGATTAAAACATAATCAAAGGCTAACATTAACTAGGATTTTATCCTCGTCTTCTTCTAGTAGATTCACACCAAATTTAATTGATACCCCTTAATTAACTAGATTTCCTAAGTTTAGACATAGGAACCATAAAAAAAGTTGATTATTTTAATTAAACCATCTCTCGGTGGAATTTTCCCAAACGATTTATGGGTATTGGAGAATTCATGTGTCTTGGCCTCTCTGCAAAATCTTGAGGCTAGAGCATATATGATGCTACATAAATCAATAACAAATTGATTCTCTAATGGAACTAATAGGCAGTGCTAGTAGTAGTGGGTAGGAGCTGAATGAGTTATGGCATAAGAGAATGGGACACCTACACCATGGAGCACACAAGATGCTCAGAGAAACAGTAACAGGGGTTCTAGGACTTGGCACGGAACAGGATGATGTGTGAAGAGGATGTGTTGTTGGCTTGAGGGGGCCTGACCTAGGTTCAACGTTAATTAGCCAAACAAATCCCTACACTATTGGCCCTTTTGGCATCAGCCCACAGAGCATGGACCGAAGTCTCACCCGAAGCAATATGGGGGGATGCTAGAATCTAGATTCCGCACCCTGAGATGGTTGTAATGTTGTTTTATTTCTTCTATCCCTGCCTTCGCACAGGTGATCTCACTCTAGGGCTTGTAATACAAACCCTCTATTCTGGCTTTCAATACCTTCACGAAAGTATACAATCGACCTTCGTGCAGCCCTAACCTGTGGCTCAGGTACTTTCGCGCTGCTATGGTAGCACACCATGCAGATTCCTCATTTACCCTAAGTGATTTGCTTATCTTACTGAATACTTAAAGTTATCACCGTGTAATCATATATTTGTACTTGCGTTTAACTATTCAATGTAATTGCATTCATTCGTGCATCATATAAGCATAATAAAGGAAATTCATACATAATATATTCAAACCAATCAACAGAACAAAGACACAGAAATTGCAGAATAACTCCTTTTATTAATATCTCCCAAGTGTTTACAGACTTTGTCCACCCTGCGCACACAGCTACAGGGGTCCGCGCACTCAGCTGCGGACTTCGACCCTAGGCCTTTGTGCACTCAGCTGCAGAGCCTCTACTTACGCTACAACCCAAGACATAGATTTCTTGCTCTAACGCTATGACTCTCTTACATGTTGTGTCTCAAACTACTTAGAACGTAGCTCTTTTTATACAATCCCATGGTCCGCGGACCATGGGTAGATCTCTTACAGCCAACTTTACTTTACAAAACTAAGGGCGAACTACCCTTTATTACACATAACACCTTCATGCTTCGCGACCACAAAATGTGGAGTCTTTACAATCATATTACAAAAATTGACTTAAGCATGGGCTTTTGGCCCCAAAACTTCCCTTGGGGGATCTCACTCCCAACAGGCCCCCAACACAAACATCGTGACTCGCCCTTGAGTCACTCGGTAGGCGCGGAGATCTTTGCACGAAGCCCATCCAGCTCGACCATGATGACCGCAGCTTCGGCCGTGCATTGAGCTACTGCCTGCTTCACATCTTCAACTGCTTTCTCGGTTACTACCCTTGCACTGTCAGCCTAAAGCTGTTGTTGCGTCGCTTGCAGAGTCGCAAGATTGCCTTCAATGTTTCTTGTGACTGCGCAAGCTTCCTCCAGCTAGGGCCTTAGTCGTGCCTTCAACACTGCTTCCTTTTGTAGTGTTGCGTCCACCTGTTCCTTCAGCTACTTAGCTTCCAGCAACTTGGCTAACCTTTGTGTCAACGCGACAATTCCCGTTGTGCCCTTAACTTTGTCATAGCATTGTTGGAGTTCGCGCGCTTCCGTCTCTAGGCTCTAGATGTTTGGGTCCTCCTACAGGCTGGTTAGGACCTCAAATGATTGTTCAAACAACTGTGTGCAATCTGCTACTGCACTCTCCACCACCGCAACTGCTTCTGTGACAGCGGCTGCTCATTGTTCCTTTACCACTAGCGATGTTGAAGGCTGGGCCCTCAATTGGAGCTCTGTAATATGGAGGTTCAGCTCCAACTGAACCCGCACCATCTTTGTTTGAGTGTCATGCACCCCTGTGGCCAATTTGCAGATGCGGACCTCAACTGGCTCCTCCTCCGAAATGGCCAACTCCGGGACCATTCTACATGCCTCCTCCACAACCTGTAGGATCTTCTTTCTCTGGCTGGTTGCCTCGGCCTCAATGACGATGGCAGCATTCCTTTGCAGGGCCATCTGCTCATTGTTTATCTTATGTTCACTGATCACTTGGAGGATGCGGTGCTCATGGGAACTCAGCTCTGCAATTACTCCATGCTGCAAGAGGTGGAGTGATTCGCACGGGAGCGCTGCCAGGTTCAATCACACTCCCTTCAAGGCACTAACACTGGGCCTGTCAGCCTCATTTTCTATTTCTAGTGCTCCATCCGGCAGCACTAGCGCACTGGAAGCCTTCGTGTGCAACATATCGACAGCCTCTGATGTGTCGATAGCCAAGCTGGTAGACACGGTACCAACTTGCGACGCGCGGGTCTACAACTCTTGCAGTCCGGTCTGGATGGCCCCTAGGATGATCTACTTCTACTTTTCAAATTGTTGTAGGGCCTCCAAAAATACATCTCGGACTGTGTCACTGATGTCATATAAGTCACCCTCTGTTAATGTGATAGGGTTCAACGAGGTCTTGGTTGCCTTCGATTTATTTCTAGACCCTCCCTTCTCTAGCTCTCTTGGGCGCTTAATGCGAGCGAACGTATCTTGAGGGTCTGCGTCGTGATGCTCTCTGTCCTCCTCTTCATTCTTAGGTGAATGCCACCGCGTGCCCTTGTCAGAGCCCCACTCTATGCAACCTGTCTGTTTTCCTGCCTCCTTTCCTATCTGTTCTGTCTGGGTCTTCTCAGCGGCCTCCTTCTTCCTCTTTTCGATTAGTTGCACCATCTTCAGCTTGGCCTCTTCCTTCTTCTTTTGTGCAGCGGACTTGCTTCCACCCATCGCCAAGTCCATGGTAGTGCACCACTCCGCCGTCCATTTATCTAGCACCGCATTGATGGCATCATCTGTGGCTAGGTGCGGCAAATTGTACCACTTCTGCGTAGGGTCCTTCCGCACCCTGATTGAAATCCGATGGAAATTAGCCTTAAACTCGATGTAGCTCTACAAGTTAGCGTATATTGTGGCGACAATCACAACTTGTGATTGATAGCCATCTTGATATTCATTTCCATCAAGATCCAAAAGATCTTGCTGCCCTGAACTAGCTCCGCGTCCTTGGTCGCCCACAGCAAAGCGTACTTCGCTGCTTCAGGAAGGTCTGGCACAACCGAGGGGAATTAGCTCTCCTCTGGTAGCTCCCACGCTACGAGCATGATCGATAGCTAGAGCCATGCATAGTGGAATGTCTTGCTTTTCTCTTGCACTTCGCGGTAGTTCGCCGGGAACTCTCTGCGAAGGTAGTCCGACTAGTTAAACTGGACTCCTCCCGCACATTGTTGTGCGAGCGTGATGACAAGGGCCGATACCTCATAATCGTGGCACTTCCACATCACCTTCCCTGCAAGGATCTGCTTTGCCACCTTCATAGCGAGGTCGCAAATGCTGGAGATAGTGTACCCACGCGGCTTCTTCACCAGTTTGAACTTCTCTTTCATTGATTCTGCGAGCAATTGCTCGACACCCTTGCCGCCAAAGATCATAGCTGGATTTTTGCCTATATAAAGAAGGTGTGTTATTCTGTGAATCAACATATCAGTGATGGATATTGGCTCCTCCAACCATAGACACCCATCATGCACCAAGCACAGCAGCTGCTTGATGACCAAAACTGTCACAGGGGTGCGGTTATAGTGCGGCACCCAGAGCAAGTTGAGTAATCTTGCCTTCTCTACTCCTCTGAGCCACTTTCGCGGCTCCAATGCAGTAATCCCCATATTCGTGTCTATGATGCGACGCATCAACTATTCGGTCGTCAGGTGCGGGAACTTCTCATGCTCCGCCAACTCCTAGTCTTCGACTTCAAAATCGGCACTCGTGCCAAACGCAGACCTTCAAAAGTGATTTCATCTGGTAGCAGAGGGGTTTGCAGGGGAGTCTTACTTTCATCAATGTCCTTTGGGACCTTGGACTTAGGCTTGTGCAGAGGGACATACTCCAAAAATCGTATAATAGGGTCCGCACCCAGGGCTTCAACCTCCTCTATTTCCACTCCCACATCCTCATTGTCCATAGGGATGTCTTCGATATCCTCCTCTTCTACCTCTAGGTTTATGGCCTTGCCTTTCTCTTGGAAAGTGAGCTTTGGTGGGTTTCTTCTTTGCGACATGTGCACCGGTATGGTAGGTTGCTTGCCCTTCTTGTCCTTCATGGTCTTCTTGGTTGGGGTTGGCTTCAAT
Source organism: Pinus taeda (assembly GCA_000404065.3). Taxonomy (NCBI): domain Eukaryota; kingdom Viridiplantae; phylum Streptophyta; class Pinopsida; order Pinales; family Pinaceae; genus Pinus; species Pinus taeda. The sequence goes on from APFE031684364.1 coordinate 37,687, forward strand.
CTCGATGTTCTCAGGGATTTAGAGACCTACACCAATATTTCAGCCACTTCCGGGGTAGCTATTTCGGCCCCCATATCATTTTCCTGCACATTCTCCTTGGTTTCCACTCCTTCGGTGTTCATAGCCTCTGCGCGTGTCGACATGACGCTATTCACTAGTGCTTATGTCTACTTTGACAATTTTTCAAACGTCGAACTCGCTACCAGATCTTGAAATAATTCACAGTTCATGTGCATCTGAGATTGCAACAACTCAATTCGCAAAATGCCAAGTGTTTTCATTGGACAACCACTTGTAATTTATAGGGAATTTTGAATTCAAATCTAACCATTCCCCCCAAAATCAGTTCATTAATGCCAGATTGGCGACAAATTTTCAATGATCTAAGCCATAAATTTCACCTTAAATTCTGGCTGCCCACTGAATTTGGCCTCACTTTTGCCATCTTTTCATGAACAGTGACTTTAACGGTCACTTTCCAGCCAACCTAAGTGATTTCTCCCTGGGTAGCGCAGCTCCCTCCACATTGCCGCGAACCCAGTGACACGTCCTCACTCCGCACCATCTTCCAATCACATAGCTCTCTAACTCGGGCAATGTAGTTTATAGTCCTGTGCCTCCTTTCAGCTGTCTGGAGCATTAAGACTATGCTACTTTCATTTAGTCACATGTTCGGACCACCGGTGTATGGCTTCAAGCGACTTCCATTCACCTTTCTTGGGAAGGGTTCTCCATTTAATTTGACCAGTTGTACCGCTCCCTCATCAGTAATCTCCTTAATAACATAAGGCCCTGTTGTGTTATACAACAATCCCCCATTTCAAAAAATCTTACTTTAGAAAATTATAATTTGAAATGGGTCCTTTTTAGATTAAATTGGTATTAATCCATCACTCTTCTAAAGGTTCGGAAATAAACAAAACATCTTAAAACCTTTTGAAATAATCGGTCTTAAAAATAAAACGAATAATTCTTTACTATTGCGATAAAGCGATCGCAAGATCGCATATCGCAACAACAAAGGATGCATAACCATGACCCATTGATTTTCCCTGATGCGATAAAAGCGAATAGCCAACGGATATTGGGAAAACAAATAATAAAAGGCCCCTCCCCTTTGCTCCGATGCGATATCGCAATCGGCAATCGGGGAATGCGACGTGAACATAACAAACTCTCCTCCTTCAAACTCCCAATGCGAGTCAAGCGATATCGCTATCGGCGATCGGGGATTCCATAATGCTTAAATAAATTGCCCCAAGGCTTCCTCTGATTACCGATTGCGATGAACCCAAACGCGACTTTCGAAAAGGATCAATATGATTTCACTATATTATATATTAATTATCATTGAAAGCCTTTTCTCTTCCCGATAGAGATTCGCTCGCGTCCAACCGCCAAAAAATCAAATCCACGCTTAAACCATTATTCGACAAATAAAGGATATAATGAGCATTTAAATGATTGACAGGTTTTAACGACCAATTAATGAGCAGTTATGCCTAAATCCTTTCAGAGATTGTATCCGAGGGAGCCTTATGATAAATCTTCCATTACTCATTGATTGACACAATTTCCTCATACTTGGTTTTCGCCATCTATTCTCTGCATTACGTTTATTTTTCTCTTGCGCAGAGTTTTTCCACAGTAACGATGGGAAAGAAATCTAAGAAGTCTGGAACGCCTTCGGCTTCTATGGTAACAGGACAACATGCCACCGATTCAGGACCAAGCAAGAAGGGATTAATCTCAGATACCACATGTCTCGGCCTTGGCAGCACTACTTGGCAAAATATTTACAACCTGGTTGAAGCCGAGGAACCTCAACAAACATCGGTACAAGCTTTAGTAGGTTCAAGCTGGAAATCTGATGCTACTTTAAAAGATTTGGCTGATTCCTACCTACATAGGATAGCAGCTCGAGAGAAAATTCTTCCATATACGGATGTGGTGAGATGGGAAATTGAGGAAATTCCAATTACGGACAGAACATTCTGCACTGTTGATGGGAGAGTATTTGGTTCATTTCAGCCCAATGATTTCAGACAAATGTCCATTTTCCCGAACCAGAGAAGAGTACAATAAAGCATTTTGGAGAAGTTCGAGATGAGAATGAACCGAAGTCAGCGCCTATACGAGAATGGAGAAGAACCCGGCGAAAAAAAACATGAGTCTTCGGGTAAGTACTCCGTCGACTCCTTATGCTCTCCTTATTGTTATGTTGGAGTCATGATGTGTCGATTGTGGGAATTACATGATTCTTCAAAATTTTCCATAGAAATGGTACCTTTGATGGAAGCGGCATGTAATAGTGAAATCATGGATTGGGGGACTATATTATCGGATAAGTTGGCTACGGCTATTCTTGAATTCAGAAACAAATCCCGTGTTACTCATAGGTTCATCCCTCCATTTTATTTTAGTGCCTATATTTTGGATACCCTCTGTTTCAATCCGAGTTTCCTGTGTTAGGGTGGAGATGGACTCCACAGGACCCTATGCCTATTCATATCTACCACCAGAAACTATGGAAAGCTCATTATCAACACCATTTAGACCAAGTTTGCAATGGATTTATGCTACCTATTTACTATGCAATTTTTGATAAACCTGCCCCTAAGATCTCCTCTCAGGCTGAGATTGACTTAACAGTCCTAGGAACTTGGTTTGGAGAAGAAAATTTCACCTATGTAAGAATTTTTGGCAGTCAGGCCAGACCTCATGTCCTTCCCTTGTACATACTAGACAAGCTATTAGCTCGCGAAATAGCATATCAGCTTACAACTGCGTCAACCACGAAAACTCTCAGAAATTCAAAGAAGCAAGTTTGGCCTCCTTTTCCTCTAAGGTGCGGCGTCTATACTCTGCATGATTATAAACATGCAGAGAAAGAGGCAGAAAAAATTAACATCCTAAGTCTCGCCACTCTGCCTAATAGACGTTTCGACCCCAAGAAAGTCATCTATAATGCTCTAGATCAAGCCAAGCTTACTAAATTTGAACATAAGGAAGATGAGTTTGATGACCCGTTCTCCTCCGCCGAGTCAATATTCCATGTACAACAGCTAGCTAGAATGAGATACCGTGATGACGGGTTAGTAGAATTTAATAAACTTAGAGAGCAGAGGTTGCAAACTCTGCCTCTAGATTTGTTAGCTACTACCCCGATGATACAGTCAAGCGAGCCTGAGCAGCAACTTACCAGCGAACCTCCTGCTACCTCCGAAATCTTTGAAGAAGTCCAGAGAAGAGAGCAAGAGGAACTTCAGAGGTTAGAACAGGAAGAGGCACAGAGGAAAGAATAAGAAGAGGCAAAGAGGAAAGACAGAGAGGAAGCAGAGAAGAAAGAACAGGAGAGAATAAGGGAATAAGAACAGAAAAGGCAGCAGGAACAGAGCAGCAAGGAAATGAATGTTGATACTCAAGTGGACCCGAGATTGCTCGAAGAATGAAAACAATTTAATACAATTATAGGCAATCTTGAGACCTCAACGGACGTCAAAACATCCAAAGCTGCTGATACACAAGATACAACATCAATGGAGGTTCCAAGCAAAGGAACCAGCGGTCTACCCCAAACTACAGTAGTAGAAATAATTCCAAAGAATCCTTCCGATCAAATTATTTTGCAGGTGGAGGACATTCCTCCACTAGATGTTTTCTATAGCCCAAAACCCCCTGCTGTGATAAAGCGACAGCAGAAAAGGAGAAGGATTGATCAACCTTCTCTGTTCCCTGAACAAACAATAATAGCCAATGTGGTATGGAGAGAAGAATTCGACCCCTCCGATGACCTTACAAAGTTATCTCAATATGCCGGTGCCTATTCGGCAGCCACCATGGATAAGGCATCAGAGGTAAGAAATTTGTTGAAAGAAAAGGATCAAGCGATCGCTTCATTACAAGCACAGCTATCGGAAGAGCAACAAAAGTCAGAACAACTACAATAGCAACTGTCCATACAGCAACAGTTAAACAACTAGCTAAACAAACAGTTGCATGAAGAGAAGCAGAGGATCTATTCGGGAGCAATCCAAAGACAGAAGGAACTATCCGAGGCATTATCAAAGTTGAAGGCGATGAATGAACAGATGGCAAAGACAAAAGATGAGAAAATTTCTCAATTATCAGCTCAAGTAGAGAGGTTCAAGAGTCTTCCCCAGCCTGCCGAGTTCAGAGCAGAGGCAATGCAAATTAACAAGGCATTAATAACACAAATAATATTGTTATGTCATGAAATCGCCCAAGTTGAACCTTTATGGGACATAACAACATCTATAATAGATAAGTCAGTTGATGCCAGGCAGGATTTAGAGCAAGCCGAAGACACTTTGATAGATTTCCTTGCTTGGCAGGACTCTAATGAGGGACACGCGGTAAACTTGCCCAAAATCTTAGAATCCCATAAGGAAATCCTATTCACAGAGTGGCAGTCCCAATTAATGAAAGCAGAGAGAGCTGTTTCCAGATGCAAGTTATCTACGAGCAATTTAATTGACTTGATCAATAATACTCTCTATTTATCTAACATGATTTCTCAATGTACACCACGTAAACTATTATCGGCCAAGACATTGGAGCAGTCACGTAACCAAGAGCTAGAAAAGAATGGGAGATTGATCTCATGGATTAAAAGTTTAACTTGGGACACCTATTGGTTGTTCCTAGTAAAACCATACAGTCAGAGACCCGCCCTCAAATGCCTGATGAATGCAATCGGGTGTATCATTCCCGATATACATGATGCCACCTATGCTGCTCAAATCAATTCTCGTCTCAGCCGCCCTCAAGAAGTGGAGCCAATGCTGGCGACATGCCAACTCAGGACAAAGGGAAAATAGCGAGAAGGATGAATCATCGCTGCCGATTACCAAATCACTGTGGGAGAGATATTTAAGATCGGATTATACCAATTTAGTAGCATTTTAATTTTGTAGTTTGTTAGCTTAGTTTAGTATTTATAGACCCTTTCATGTATTTAGAAAGGGTCGTAAGTTTTTGTATATGACTTAAGCCTGAAGTTGCACTACTGTACTTCAGGCATATTCTTTTATGAAGACTGGACCAATCTTTCCAAATTTTGATAATGAAGCTTTGATGTGAATGTGCACTATTGCCTTTATTTAAAAGTATTTCTAAATCAGAAGAAGGAATTCAAATTGCGATTGGCGTAGGGAATAATTCGCAGCTCATATGGTACTATTATCTATGTCTGAACTTATTCCTTTTATGTGAATTGTTGTTTGGTCATTTTTTGCTATTATCGGATATGTGAATGCGTTTTAAACAGTAAGCTTTATACTTTCCACTATTGGATGTTTATAGTTTGCTACTCTTTCAATCATGCATGTATTGGTAATATAAGAGAGAAGTGTAATATTGTTTTATCAGTTACTTCGTTCAACTATTTGAACGAAGCAATTATCATTTAAATGAATGTCTTTGTTTATTGCATAGTGTCATCTATATGCCTATCAACAAACACAGATTATTAAACTTTGCACTTAAAGAATAGAAGCTTCCCAAGATAAAATAGTCATTTACGTTTTCGTTCATAGAATAAGTCCTCCATTTATTATCGCTTATTAGAAAACCAATCATTCATTCACCCCCTTTAATTCATTACTGGGAAACTGGTCCCATTATATCTAGTCGGAGCCACCATCCCAAATGGAAAAGGAGCTGTAGTCCGGACTGGGTGGTTATCCCCCGATGTTGATGTAACGATTTTCGTGGCATCAACATTTCTGGCGCTAGAAGGAGGGCCATCCACTATGAATGGCGAGTAAGTCAAAACCTACAGACCATTCACAGAGTAAATCACCCTCCACTTCTCCTCGGACCTCTCGTTTGCACTCTGAAATACCAGTATCCAAACGAGAAGAAGAAGGATCAACTACCACTGCTCAAACCCATCATACTTCAGAACGTTTAAGTCCGGAGTCCCCTGAAGTTCAGTCTATCATCCAGAAACTTCAAGGCTTCTCCATTTCACCTCCTAGATCTGAAGTATCACAAGGCAGTCAGACTTCGCAATTCCGCCTACCTCATCATCTCACCAGACTTCAAAGTGAAAAACTCGGTATTGAACCACCTGAGTTACCTTTGCCCCAAAGGAAAAGGATTAAAAAGAACACTGAAGGTTCTGGTAGTGAAACCTTTTCTCCATCATCTTCCATCTCATCATCTCCAGTGCGAAGTCAAACACCCACTTCACCATTACATATTATTGTTCACCAGGGGACTTCACCTTCAACATCACAATATTTTCAGTCTTCATTTCCACCTCCTCCCCAAACACTTGGAACACCATAGCCAATCGTCGGTACTCCCAAAATGGCTCAGACCCCATGGAGAAGTCCTGGTGCAGTCACTATGCCTACGCCTTTACATCCGTTACCTGATTATCCTGAGAAATGGTTACCAAATTTTAATCCAGATGCTGGAACATTAGCTGAGGAACACATAAATAATTTCATGTTGTCAGTTAATTTGAAGGGAGTAACAGAAGAAGATGTTGTAGTTAGACTTTTCCCCTACACATTACAAGGATCAGCTGGGTCTTGGTATTTTTCCTTGCCCTCTTGATCCATTACCAGTTGGAATATCTTTCAGGAACAATTTCTTACCAAATACGACGATGATAGATCCTTGGCCACACTCATTAATGACCTTTCCAATCTAAGGATCGAGTCAAGAGAACCCATTAAGGAGTTTAACTCCCGATTTAACAAACTCTTGAATAAAATCCCTACCGATGACAAGCCAAGTGAACAAATTAGAAGCGAGTGGTACATTACAGCCTTACCTTCAAATATAGCCATTTTTGTAGATAGGGCTAAAAAACCTACATTGGCTGAAAGCATGAATGAAGCCCTCGCTGTCGAAAAACGTGTAATCTCTTTGGAAAAGAAAGCTGCTCTTGAGGAAAGGAAATCCAAAAAAGTGTCTTTCAAGGATGATTCAAAGAAGAAAATCACCAAAGATCCATACGATATGGAGGGCCTTCAAAAAGTCCTCAAAACCATGTCAAATGAAATGGTTGAAATTAAAAAGCCAGTAGCAGAGTCCTCAACAAAGAAACCTTATAGGAATTTTAAGAAACCTGAGTCAAAGCCCCCAAATGTTATATCCTATGAAGATTCAGATCCTGAGGAAGAAGAAGAAGAGAAAATAATTGCACCATCCGATGAATTCGAAGAAGAGGAAGTCGTTGAATGCCATGGAATGTGGGACTTCATATTTCCTAACTTCGATACCGAAGCTGAACAAGAAGCCTTTCCTATGACTAGCAGGAGCAAAAGTACTCTAGAACCTGTCCAGGCAAGTTCAAAGAAAAGAAGTGCAAGTGCCAATACTACAAAGGAAAAGGTACCCACAAGGAAGCCAGCTGCAATAGTACCTCAAAATCAACCGTCATCCTCCAATATACCTACATCATCTAAGACGTTGGTAGTATCGGATTCAATGGACTATAATATTGTTGATGATATGAAAAAGACTAAGGCAAACATCACCATGTTTGAACTCAGCAAATTAAAACATCAACAAAAATTGCTTCTCAAAGAACTTAATGCAGTTCCTTCTTCGTCTCTTCCCAGTACTAAAGCCGCAAGTGATTCAGGACAACCACCTTCTGGTAGAGTTGAGGCAACTGATACAATTCTAATTGGAGACAAATCAAATTCCCATACCCTTCCTTTCCTCTTAACGTACGAAATCTACAATCGAAATCTACATAACTGCTTGATTGACTCTGGGGCATCATCCAATATAATGCCAACTTCAGTTTGTTCTAAACTGAACATAGAACCCCAAAAGTCCTCAATTCACATTGTGCAGTTAGATAGAACCAAAGTCCAGGTTTTAGGGGAAATAAACTCTGTTACAATCAGGTTATCGGCTGATCCACGAGTGGTTCAGAGAATTGATATCTTAATCGTTGATATACCTGAGTTTTATGGTTTAATATTGAGCAGGGATTGGTCTGAAAAGCTCCACGGGTATATTTCTACCGATTGGTCTCATATGTGGCTGCCCTACAAAGGAAAGCCAAATCAAATAAAAATAAATCGGGAGAAACACATGACCCATACTGTTACAGAGTTCGAACAAGAGAATCAACCAGTTTCATTTAACAACAACATTTTGGGAAACTATTCTTCTGAATCATTCTTTGGCAATTATATTGCCCAGCCATCTCCTTTCTCGATAAACAATTTCACATCACAAATCGAAATTTTTTCACAAACTGACAGATCTAGATGTGTTAATGTTACTGAGAATTTTGTAAATAAAAATGTCGATAGATCTTTATTTTGGTCTTTATATTTTGACGGTTCAAAATATAGTGAAAGATCAAGAGCAGGGTGTATTTTAGTCAACCCTGAGGGAGAAAAAACAATGCTTTCTTCTAGATTAGAATTCCAATGCATGAATAATACAGTTGTGTATGAAGCCTTGATCCAAGGATTATACAAAGCTATCGGCTTGAAAGTTCAATATTTAAAAGTGTTTGGCGATTTAGAGATTGTTATAAAACAAGTTCGAAATACAATCCATTGTCTCTCTAATCACCTCAAACACTACCAGTCTTTAGTCCAGGAACTTTTATCTCATTTCTTAGCATTCAATATTCACCTATTCCCAGATCCCAGAATGCAGCAGCTAACCTATTGGCCAATGTTGCTTCTAAACTCCTGCCTTCTGAAGATTTTAGTCTAGATAGATTTTCAGTAGAGTTGATCTTTAGGCCACCAATTCCCGACAATATCACCAATTGGAGAGTATTCAACCACGATGAAGACATTCTACATTTCTTAACTTCCGAAAAATCCTACAACGATCAGATCATTGATGAAAGTGATCATGATCTTCAGATGAAAGAAAAGCATGAGGAAAACTCCATACCAAGACCTATGGTTAAACTTGAAGATCTCTATGACATTAAAGACAGGTTCAAACATGTAACCAATTCAAAACTCCAAAGTTCTACCTTAAGGTTTGAATTGATAAATCTTGGTACTGAGCAGAACCCTCAAAATATCAATTTAGGATTAGGACTTTCTGAACAGGAAAGAACAACATTTATTAGTTTATTAAGAAAAAATAAACATGTCTTCGCTTGGAAGTATGATGATTTAAAAACATATGATGCATCTATCATACAACATACCATTCCAATGCTACCTGAACAAAAACCAGTTCAACAAAAATTGAGGAAAATACATCCAAACTTAGAGAGTCAGGTAAAATCAGAACTCAATAAGCTCTTAAAAGCAAAGATTATTTTTCCTGTTCGACACTCAAACTGGGTCTCCAACATGGTGCCTGTTAGGAAGAAGAATGGTGACATCAGGATTTGTATAGATTTCAGAAATCTGAATAAGGCAATTCAAAAAGATAATTTCCCATTACCTACCATGGAGCAAATACTCCATTCAGTAGTAGGTTTTGAAATAATGTCCTTTCTAGATGGTTTTTCAGGATACAACCAAGTTCTGGTTCATCGTGATGACAGACTGAAAACTACTTTCAGAAAAAAAAAATGGGGAACCTACGCCTATCAGAAAATGCTTGTTGGACTTATTAATGCAGGAGCTACATTCCAAAGAGCAATGGATATAGCTTTCAAAGGATTGATCAACAAAACAATAGTCGTCTACTTAGATGATATGACTGTATTTTCTAAAAAAGAGATCTAACCATTTACATGATTTGAATCAAATCTTTGAACGCTGTAGAAGGTATGGTATTTCACTTAATCCCAAAAAATCCTTCTTTGCTCTAGATCAAGGAAAGCTCTTGGGATTTATTGTTTCCAAAGATGGTATTTATATTGAACCCGATTAAAGAAATTTCTGAAATCCCATTTCCTCATAAAAAAAAATCTATGCAGTCATTTTTAGGTCAGATCAACTTTGTCAAAAGATTTGTTCCCGATTTTTCTC
>APFE031684367.1:0-18470 GCA_000404065.3 Pinus taeda
ACAAGAACTCATGTTGAAACAGAGCTTCTACTGGGCACCATATGACCCTGAACACTTCATAAGCCTTAGAAGAATCAAACACAGGCTTTCAGGATATGTGCACCAGCCAATCCCCTACATTAAACAATATGCCAATCAACAAGAATGGGTAGAGGGCACATTAGATAATGAAGAGCTTACTGAAGAGGAAAAATTAGAGAAAGATATGAAAGAAATTGAGAAAAGAATTGACCTAGATTATGTTGCACAGGTCACCTTCACACGCCTCAACCGGTGGGAGCAAGCACATCAACAGCTACATCTTCATGGCAGCTAGCTAAAGAAACCATTTTTCCTGCAGGAAAGGGAAAGGACATTGAGCACTCAAAACAGCAAAGCACAATGGAAGAGCAGCCATCCTCAACTCAGGAAAAGGGTCAAGAACAAAGCCCTGCAACACAAACAAAGGCACCTGAGATCCCTGTGCTACAAACTCCTCACAATGAGGAAAGAGGTAAAAATAGGGACAGAACAGATGGCACACCCACAGGGGCATCCACAGACCAGCAAGGGGAAAAAAGACAGAGGCTAAACCCTTATGCCAAGGAGGAAATCGCAGAAGAAACCATAGGAAATATCAGGGTTGAAGGGACTTCTGAACAACAGATCCCTCCTGTTTTGGAAACATCGGCTAGCTCCTTTCAGCAGGAGCAAGAGAGACAACCAGGTGGGGAGGTTTCATCCTCCAAACAGTAGACCCAAAAAGGCTCGGATATCAAACGAGCATTTACAGAGATCAAAGCTAGAAATGAGCCAATAAGGTTTCAGCTTTGCAACCAGTTAATGAGAATGGCACCGACGAATCAACCGAGACTGATGGCAGCATATGATATGCAAGAAGGGAAGATGACTCTCAGTCACTTCAGACCTACTACACAGCAGCCACAATCAACTGCAGACTACATCAGTACCAATCTGGAGGTCTTGGCGAAAGATATACATCCAATAGGCTAGATTGAGTTACATAAGCAGGCGGGAGAAATGGTTTATTCCACATTAGCAAATAAGGCTCTATTGGCCCATAGATTGCAGAACTCTTTATACAATACTTCTGCCCAGTTAGAGCTGGAAAGGCCTCATCATTGGCCAAGGATAATAGGATAAAATCCTTGGAAGAAATCATCATAGAGTTTGGACATGATCCCAAAGATCCCAAAGGCACACAGGCCTTAATTAGAAAAAATGAGGAAGACATAGCAGCACTGAGAAAACAAATGAAGCTGCCAATCACCATACATCCTCAAACTGCAGAAGTATCGCAACAACAGGAAGTAGAGGATGTGGTTAGTCTACTTATGAGGATGAATTAAAGGATATTAGAAACAGAGAAAGCATTGGAAGAGGTTCAACGAGGGAAACAGCCAGAGTTGGCACCTCAACCATCCCAAACAGCTCCAATAATTACATCTCCTCCAACAATAGTTACTACAGCAGCACCTCCCCCAGATTCAACTTCAGTAGCAGGTGCCTCAACTTCAGTAGCAACTACAGCAGCAACAGTGCAAGAGGCCAGCTTGAGCATGGAGGCCATGATGAAAGAGATTAAGGCTCTAGAATTACAAATGGCAGAAATGAAGGAAACTAAAGAAAAGCTAGCCAAGATTGAGGCTAGTTATGATAAATCAAAGATGACAGTTGCTGAGAAGACCAGGGAAGTAAAGGCCCTAGAAAATAAGATAAAGGCCTTGGAGAAAGACCTCACTCTCCATAGAACCCTGACTAAGATAAAAACAATTTTGTGGAATAAAATTGGCCAATCTTTTGCTGATCAATGGACAGCAATACAAACCATTTTTTACCAAATAGAATTGATGGCTGTAGCTCATCATGAAACTCATAAGGCTAGAACATTATTAGTAGATAAGCCTGAGCAAGCCAATCGATTGATTCACTTCTTGAATACTAGTATTGGTGACCAATTGGCAGCACTGAACATCCAGAACATGACAGAGACTATTGTAAGAGTCAAGAAGGTGCTGACCATGAGAAATTTTTTCCAAACCATAGAAAGAAAGTGCCAAGAAATGTAGATAGAGGTAAATGCTTTTAGACAGAGGCTTTCAAATTTACAAACCAAAGGTTTACCCAGCCTAGTCACTAGCACTGGAAGGCTGCTAAAACAGGAACAATATGCAAACAGGCTGAGTACCTATGTACAAAATCAAATCACAACATCATCAAGTAGCATAGAAGAAGCAGTCCCTCCCACAGGGCAGAGTTTATATGATAAACTAGAGGATTTGTTTTACATAGAGCATGAGGTAGCACACCTTTTTCTAGTTTGGTCGAATTATTACACATACACTGAAGCTGATGAAACATTATTCAAATTAATAAAACATCAATTACCAATAGAGGATTGGTGGCAAAGCCTGCTTCAGATTCTAAAGTAGTTTGATTCTCTTCTTATTTATTGTCTACATAAGCAAGTTGCATTATATGGCTCAGCTACCAGAAAATCAAACTGATAGTGGGTGAAATGCGCGCTAAAAATATTCAAAAAGCGTAGACCAGGTGGCACAGGACGACACTACAGGACAACACATCAAGGAAGCGGTCACCCACCGACTGCCACAGTCAAAGGGTCAACAACACACAGGACACCTGCTACAGAAAATAAAGAGATTTTAATTCCTCAATTATTTCTGCGCGATTTTTCCACAAATATTTATTGATTATGTCAGAGTAGATGGATACATTGATGTCCAGATATTTCCCTATGGGATATTTTGTAAACTCCTATATATACTTGTCAAAGAGATGTATTATTGTTGGTTGGTGATTTTCTTTCTAGACTGCGCTGTAACATATCAGACTATATTAATACAAAGTGCTGTTGAAGTTCACTGTATCTGAATCATCTGAAGGTGGATTGGATGTTCTCGGACCTGCTACAGAATTCGTGTGTCATGCTATGGAACAATAAGTTATACTAAACTGTATTTTATGTTCTCTATATTCGTAAATTCCATGTATGTTTCATGATCTTGATAACAGAGAAGAAGAATAGCATAGGATTTGTCTTGATGCACCCTATGTTCAATCTCTGATGTTAATTATGTTTTCTTCAGGATTAGTCATAAATATGAATTCTTAACTGCTCATGTTTGCACTAATTCTTTCATTTTGAATACTATTTAGGAATCTTTAACTGCTCCTGCACAATATTCATACACTTTCCCTCTTCCAGTATAATGAAATATTCTTGATTTCCTTTCATTCCCTGACCTCATTCCATCATTTCCTGATTTAAAAGTTGTTCCCAGCTTGCCTATCCTGCTCTGTGGCACTACCTTTTTACCAAGAAACTCTTTCAACGATTACACTTTCAGTAACTCTATTGCCCAATGGAAAAAACAGTTATATACTTGCACCCCAGCTCTGTCTGAGATCACCATCCAACAAAGTTAAAACCATACCCTGTTCATCATAACTAGCCTAAAACACTCCAAAACAAAGCTAAATTTCAAAGAGAGAGCCCTCTTTGGTTGCAGGTAGGCTAGGACCTGCAGCTAAAAGATTGGTTAGTGGTTACCTCGGCCGTATTCCCTATAGGAAGTAGGGAACAACCTGAGTGATAACACATCCTTCAATTGAGAATTTAACATATGCTCCAACTTCACTTGAATCCTAGGCCACTTCACTTTCTTCCAAAGAATCCATCCGCATATTTCGTCTTCCCCACCTTGTTGAAAATGCAACAAGAAAATCCTCTTTTAACTTTGTCCTTGAATTAAATTAGGAATAAAATAGTAATTCCACATCACAAGACAACTTGTATTTGTTATCTAAGTTAATTTCAATTAATTGGCTCAGTTAATTCGATTTGATGGTCTAACTTGAGACATGTAGAGCGTCTCCTACATTATAGGAGCCCTGGTTGAGTTTATTTTGAGTTGTAATTAGTTAATTCAGTTTAACTGAGTTAAAGTCATTTAACTTAGTTCCAACTATTGGAGAAACTAGTGGGAGGTCTAGTAATGTGGTGCTTCCTGTAGTAATCAACCAGTTAACTTATGATTCACTCATAAATAACTCATGCATGTTAGATCTAACTATTACCCAGTTGAGTTTGGAGTTCAAGGACAATGTATTATCAGTTGTATAATCATTTGAATTGTACAAGTGGTGCATGCAGTCGGAGGAAGGCCTATAATGGATTGTGCAATTCCTTTGAAGAATTCCCCTAATTAATAGGGGGCTAATTCCCAAGGAAACAACGCAAGTAAATAGGGGCTTGGGCAAGTATAAAATTGGTTAAATATTGACCTGGGCTTGTCTAGGAAGCAATGAGACAGATAGAGATAGTGCAAAGGTTGTTCAGGCTTGAGAAAAGCACTATAATCTTATCATATTTTATTACTAATGAAATGTACAGATATTATGGGTTTTTAGCTGTGTCTTTCCCCAAGAAATCATTGTGTAATGCATTGATTGAATTCTTTCTCTTCTATGCTTCATGATTTCACGATCTTTTAATTGTTTCCACTAATGAGTAGAGTAGATTCAAGTCTATTATTTTAGTAAATTACAATTAGCAATTTGAAGATACAAGGAATTTCTACATGTAATTTTTTATCGTCGGCCTTTGCAGCCTTTCACCAATGATCGAAATATGCTCTTATAAAGTGATCTTGGGGTGTCGAAGTCAAAATATTGTCATTTTAGTGAGTCTTCAAGTAAAATTTGGTCACTAGGTATTAGGTCCAGGATTGTTTTCACTCCTTCAAAAGTTTTCTAAGTGTCAGTCCATGTCACCATATCCTTAATATACATTCGTAAACACTTCCCATCACTGATATCCCTCAAATTCATCATTTTCCCACAAACCATAGCTTATTCCTATAATTTGACACTTTTCTAGGTTAGGCCCGTGCTTTTCCCTTTTGGACCCCTTGCCCTCACTCAATCTTTGAAATTCAACTTTCCTTTGCTTCCTAACATCCCTCCCTACTTCCCAAAATTTTCTCAAGAATTTAGAAGCCCCTCATCCCCTTCATTTCCCTTCATTTCTGCAAATCCCCTGTTCCACATATTGGGATAGGTTTTATTCAAATGATGTTTCAGAGAAATATAAGATTAAATTGACAAAAGTGAGAGAGGTTTTTTTCCATAATTGACCCAAAAAGAAAAACCTCCTTCATTTTTTACACAGGTCTCATGGTTTGGGAGAAATGTTCGAAACATCATTTGCCTCAAGAGAGTTAATGCACTTCTGGAGTAACCTTGGGAAAATCAAGATTTCTCCTAGTTGGGATGACCAAATGACTTACTTGATGAATCAAATGATAACTATACACCAAGATATTTCTAATGAAATATAATGAGCTCAATTTGGAGTTGAGGAAGACCTCCAAACATTTATTGAAACAACACTTTGCATTTTGGCAGGCTCATTCTGCACAGTTTGACCAGTCTTGGGAGATTGGACTTTTGACAAGGAAAATGAGCTCCAAATTGAAAAATTCATGATTTTCTGGAAAGTAGACTCGCCAAACTTTCCAAAAAGATATGCAATGCCCAATTTGGACACCGAGAAGGTAGTCAAAGTGAGCTTGAAAAGGTGATATGCATTCAAGGAGTGGCGCTGCGCGTTTGGCAAAATTTCCCAGTGTATGTTTACATCGGCACTGCGCTTCTAATCGAAGGTGCTACGCTTTTCCCAGAAGTGACCAAAAACCTCCAAATAATCCTGCAGACATAAAATTTGCTTGGATATTCATGATTTTAGGTAAGTACATGTTCTTAGCCTTGGTTTTGGGTTGCTAAATTTGGTTTATAAACATCATTGGTCATGTAACCTCGAAACCCTAATTTCTTCCTAATTATACCTAAACCGTAGCTCCTTCCTACTCCTCTTAAAACCCAGTGCTAAGTCATAAAATCACCCTATCCCTTTTCCCTTTTTCCCATTCTCTTTCGCATTTTCTCCCCAGGAGCTCAAGACACAGAAACTCATTCCTCACTTCCATTAATTTCCTAGTTGTAAGCCTATTTTCCCCATTCCCTCATTCCTCAGTTCCATACACTTTAATCTTGCCAATATGGATTAGGAAGACCTTGATAATGAGGAGGAAAGAGACTTTGAGCGAGGAGAACATGATAAGTTGGAGCAACATTATACTCATCATGGAGTGGTGATTATTGACTTAGAAAACCAAGATGAGGCTACAGTCCAAAACATGCTTATGATGGAAAAGGATGCACATATCCAAATGTTGTTGGAAAATTTGGCAAGGGCTAAATTTGTCATCACCTACTTGAAGCAAGAAAATAAGCAATTGAGTGATAAACAAGTCCTCATGGAGCTGGAAATGCTCAAGGAAAAACGACAAGGTAACAAAGAGGCTCATGTCACTTTGACTCCTATTGAGCGGGAGATTGAAGATGGTAGGGAGACTTGGCTTGAGAGAGTCAATGTACACCTTGAGAAGCTGCTATAGAAGGCCAATAGAGACAATTAGATGATCAGACACATGGCTTATCATTATAGGACCCACAACAGGATTTGCAACATGAGGATCAAGAAAATGAAAGATAGGTTAAGGCGGGCCTTGAAGGGAAAGAAAGAGGAGGATAGACTTAGAATGTTGGCTGAGCCTTCCTTGGCTCATCAGAGCACATGATGGTGGTGCTTCGCACAAATTTTGGGCAAGTTTTGGGCAGTTTTCCTAGGGGCATCCAATGGAAACATGGTTTGCATTTTTGGATTCATAGCGATGAGGACATGAACCCTAGAAAGTTTCAAAGTTTTCGGAGTAGAACTGGTCCACCAAAGGGTCCAAAAACACCCTAAAAATGACCTTTCTACCACTTTTTGGACACACAGAAGCACCCTTGGGAGAATCAATCTTTGAGGGGTCAAATGAGCTTCAAATGCAGAAATTCTAGGTGTTCTAGAAGGTAGACTTGAAGACCTTTCCAATGAGCTATCATGGGCCCAATTTGCATGATGGTAAGGCCTCCCAAGCTGGCTTGCAATTGGAGCTACACGTTGAGCCAGTGGTGCTGCATGTAGGACAAAGTTTACTCAGAAGGCCAATTTTCCTAGATTTTGACTATGATCATGGATTCTCTCTCATGGTGGATGATCTACTATTGTAAATGATGATTTGGCATGTAATTATGGTAGGTAAATAGTGACAGAGGGTAGATTCATTAGATTAAAGGTTGTTTTGAGGGCAATGAATCGGTGTCCCCTCTTTTAGAGGCAAGTTGTTTGGTGGCCTAGATTCAAGTTCCTTGTTTAGAGTTTGTTGAAAAAGCTCCTCTTTTCATGAATCCAACCCTTGAGGCTAGGATGAGTTGTTTTTATGCCAATATCATATGTTTTCTTAGTCATTTGTAAAGGTTGGACTCACTTGGATGCTCAGAGCTTGATTGCACATCATTATAAGCAGTTTGGCAAGGAGATTAATAGGATTTGTAGCTATTTTTATGGGATCCCTATGGTATGGAGTTTTGGCACAGTTTCTTCTTTTGTAATCATTTGTTTACTTGTTTTATGTATGTCATCATCCATTTCATTTCTTCTTATTGAATGTTATCAAATTTGATGGGTAGAATCCATTGTAACAGTGCTCTACCTTGGGAAATCATTCAATATTTCATGTTTTCTACTGTTTGAGAAGAATCCATGATTGTCACATGCCCTCCTCAGCTCCTCATCAGTCTTAAACACCTCACACCATTAAGCCTAAAGTGCTAAAGCCTATGCCTACCTTTCCCCATAGAACACCCTACATTTTTGACCTAATTTCCCAGACCTAAACTGCCCAGGTCCATCTGATCTAGCAAAACACCAACAAATTCAATCCAAACCTTTCGAGCTACTATACCTAGCCTAAAATCCTTTGCCGGATCCAGTCATCTTGAGTGAGATCCTTATGGAGAGAGCCCTCTCCTGGCCTAGTAGGGCTAGCTATTAGGTTAAGCTTGGTTTGTGGTTACCCTGGAATTGCCTT
This sequence comes from Pinus taeda, assembly GCA_000404065.3. Lineage (NCBI taxonomy): Eukaryota > Viridiplantae > Streptophyta > Pinopsida > Pinales > Pinaceae > Pinus > Pinus taeda. The sequence goes on from APFE031684367.1 coordinate 8,004, forward strand.
CCTTTAGCTTGAGGTCAATCTAGGTGATAACATAGTGGCGACCATACTGGGGACGTAGTTTTATGTTCCTCAGCAAAATGTATCAAGTTTAGATCTAATTGTTGATGGTGGACAACAATTAGACACCGGAAGACTGAAATCATTCACCTGGCAACTCTAAATCAGTTTTGAGATCAGATCCAAGGACTCCACTTGAGGATGAACCCAACCAATGAAAACATGAAAGGACAATATGGAGAGATCAGGTATTCAATTTGGAATTTCATCCAAGACATTATGTTCTTTGTTCTAAATTATTTCTTCTCTTTTCTTGAGAATGTCAATAAGGCTTTACGAAGTATACTGTATTTAACTAAAGATCCTAGACCTACATTTGATTCTTTCCCTTTGAAGATTGTGAATACAAAATATTCGCATGCCTTTGATCTTGATCAAGACCCTTCTTTTGAATCTTATGATGATTGTCTTCAAACTGATGAGCCTAAAGAGACCAATACTGGTTCTACAACTTTTGTATATACTCCTATACCTTGTAAAATTCCATATAGATACAAGCCTCTGATTTTACCTCCTATATCCCATGCTTTCCCTAAAAATCATTACCTATATCTACCAAGATTTGATGGTGAATGTGACAACATCACTGCTGAGAGACATGTACTGAATTTTGAGTCTTTTCTTGACCTTTTTGAAGTTGATGAAGAGGATGTTAGTATTAGGCTTTTTGCTCTTTCTTTGCAAGGCAAAGTCAAGAGTTGGTTCAAAACCCTGCATGATGCAAGCATCTCAGATTTCCAGTAGTTTGTCAAAGTTTTCCTCAACAAGTGGGTGGTCAGAAAGAACCCTTTCTTGATTCTAGAAGAGTATAACCAACTAAAAAGACTACCAGGGGAGACAGTACAACAATTTTCTACCAGGTTTAACCAAGTCTATTTTTCAATGCCTGCTAATATAAGGCCTCCTCCTGGATCCGCTCTCTTACACTACCCGGGATCCTTTGATCTGGAAATGGAGTTTCAACTAAGGGAAAGGAACCTTGCAACACTTGAAGAGATGCAAAATAGTGCAGTAGAGGTAGAGGTTAATCTATTGATCAGAAGGGAAAAGTTGAAGGAAGAAAAGATGAAGAACATAGATCCAGAGGAATCGACATCTTTAGAGGTAAAGCTCAACATTTTGGTAATTGCAGTGGAAGAGATGATGCAAAATATCACCACAAGGAATGAGTATGATTTTCAAGACCGTGGCTCACTGATTGAAGAAAAGCAAGTGGCTGATCCAAAACATTTTCTTTCTTATCCCCGTTGTTATAGATATGATAATGATTGTTTTATAGAACAGCTTGCAGAAGCGAGATCTGTTGACCTAACATGTATGCTTGATGATGTGTTTTATACTGGTGATTTCCCTAAGTTTGATCAGTATGATGATGATTATGTTCTCCAAACAGAAGCTAATCTTGCAGACAAATCAACAACTGGTTTGTGGAAGGAGGAAGTTCACTTTCAACAGCTCAGCAATCAGCGGATGCATATCAGCTATGGAAGTGAGGAGGAAAGTGCAGCAAATTTTGAAGTAAGTGAAGGATCTTTGCGTCTTTGTTTTACTTTGTTTTAGTTCATCAGAAACAACTTGCGTGTAATCAAAAATCAGCTGTCGATAAGTTTTGATCTTGACCATCTAGAGGGCAATGAAGTCCTTGTACAAGACTCCCCATATCTATATTTTCACCTACCGAATGCCATTGAATGTCAGGTTGCAGATGAAGATTTGGAAGCTGGAACATATGATCAAATGATGCAAGATGATTCCATACCATTATGTTTTGAATCATTTCAGTTTTTGAAGGGAATTTTGCATAGTATATTTTCAAATGAGTAGCCTATAGAAAATCATGCAACCTCATTAGAACCAATAGAAAATGGGTTGCAACAGTCTTTTCAAGTTTTTCACTATCCAATAACTAATATGTTGGATGATATCTGCAATCAAAGTCGTTCTCCATTAGCTAACTATGAGCTTGAAAAAAGTATTGATACAAACTTGATCTGGCAGCTGGTTTCTTTGTCTTTCAGGGGTCTCGTCACAAAGCTCAGATGAAATTTTGCATTCATGGTATGAGGAGAAGCAAAGTAATCCATTGGATGAGCTAAGTCCCAGTGTACATGAATTTTAAGATCCTCATGTAGTATTTTTGGAGTCTGATAGAGAATCCATATTATTCAATCTAGGAAAATTTGGATCTGTTTACAAGTTTTCATGGGATTTGCCTTTCAGTAGCTCTCTCTTCTTTCTCATAAACAAGCTCTTGTAGAGAATTCAAACAACAGCTAGAATGCTTACTTGGTTGCATTGGTTGTTTCATTTCACCTGATCAGGTGATGAATGGAACAGTTAGAGTAGGTTTTATTGAATAAGCTCCATTTTGAGCATCTTTTCCAATTTGTCAGTTGTGTTTTAGTATTGAGTCATTTTTTAGTTAAGTAAAAGTTAGTTTGTGTCTTTGAGTCATCAGTATTTAGTCATGTATTTTAGATTGAGTTTTTTTTTACTCCATACCCAATGGATAAGGCTACTTGGTCTACGGTGTTCTTGGCACCTCCAAGGAGCTACCATCCCTAATGGAGCCAATGTTAGCATCAACCTTTGTAGCCTTTCCCCAGTGATAAAAATATGCTCTTATAAAGTGGTCTTGGGGTGTCGAAGTCAAAATTTTGTCATTTCAGTGAGTCTTCAAGTAAAATTTGGTCACTAGGTATTAGGTCTAGGATTGTTTTCACTCCCTCCAAAGTTTTCTAACTGTCGGTCCATGTCACCATTCAGCTAAGTGTACCATCATTCAAAAAGCTTTCATCATTATTTGAAGTTCCAATGGGTCATTTTACACCTTGTTTGTGCTCCAGTGGTGCTTAGGTAAGGCTCATTTCCCTCTCCTAGGGTTTTGAAGGTAATTTTTCTTGGATGGTCAAATCATCAACAAAACTTGTATCCTGATGTTGATACACCTTCCCCTATCCTTAATATACATTCTTAAACACTTTCCATCACTGGTATCCCTCAAATTCATCATTTTCCTACAAACCCTAGCTTATTCCTACAATTTGACACTTTTCTAGGTTAGGCCTGTGTTTTGCCCTTTTGGACCCCTTCCCGTCACTCAATATTTGAAATTCAACTTTCCCCTGCTTCCTAACATCCCTCCCTACTTCCTAAAAGTTTCTCAAGAATTTATAAGCCCCTCATCCCCTTCATTTCCCTTCATTTCTACAAATCCCCTGTTCCACATATCGGGATAGGATTTATTCAAATGATGTTTCTAAGAAATAGAAGATGAATTTGACAAAAGTGAGAGAGGTTTTTGTCTATGATTGACCCAAGAAGAAAACCCTCCTTCATTTTTTACACAGGTCTCATGGCTTGGGATAATTCTTCAAAACATAATTTGCCTCAGGAGAGTTAATGCACTTCTAGAGTGACCTTGGGAAAATCAAGATTTATCCTAGCTATGATGACCAAATTGCTTGTTTGATGATTCAAATGATAACTAGACACAAGAGCTTTCTAATGAGCTATCATGAGCTGAATTTGTAGTTGAATAAGACCTCCAAACATTGATTGGAACAACACTCTACATTTTGGCAACCTCATTTTGCACATTTTGACGAGTTTTGGGAGATTGGACTTTTGACAGGGAAAATGAGCTTCAAATTGAAAAATTCAAGATGTTCGGTAAATTAGACATGAAAATATTTCCAATGAGCTATCCCACGACCAATTTGGACATTGGGAAGGCAGTCAAAAGTGAGCTTGAAGTGGCATTACGCATTTAGGGAGTGGCGTTGCGCGTCTGGCAAAATTTCCTTGTGTATTTTTACACTGGCATTGCGCGTAGAGGGTGGCACTGTGCTTCTGAGTGAAGGCACTATGCTTTTCCCAGAAGTGACCAAAAACCTCCAAATCTTCCAACAGACATCAAGTTTTCTTGGCTCTTCATGATTGTAGGTAAGTACATGTTCTTAGCCTTGGTTTTGGGTTGCTAAATTTGGTTTATAAACATCATTGGTCATGTAACCTAGAAACCCTAATTTCTCCCTAATTCTACCTAAACCCTAGCTCCTTCCTACTCCTCTTAAAACCCAGCCCTAATTCATAAAATCACCCTATCCCTTTTCCACCTTTTGCCCATTCGCTTTCACATTTTCTCCCCAAGAGCTCAAGACATAGAACCTCATTCCTCACTTCCATTCATTTCCTAGTTGTAAGCCTATTTTCCCCATTCCCTCATTCCTCAGTTCCATACACTTTAATCTTGCTGGCCTGGATCGGGAAGACCTTGATAATGAGGAGGAAAGAGACTTTGAGCTAGCAGAGCATGATAAGCCGGAGCAACATTATACTCATCATGGAGTGGAGATTATTGATTTAGGAAACCAAGATGAGGCTACAGTCCAAAACATGCTTATGATCGAAAAGGATGCAAACATCCAAGTGTTGATGGAAAATCTAGCAAGGGCTCAATTTTTCATCACCTACTTGAAACACGAAAATAAGCAATTGAGTGATAAACAAGTCCTCATGGAGCTGGAAATGCTCAAGGCAAAACGACAAAGTGACAAAGAGGCTCATGTCACTTTGACTCCTATTGAGCGGGAGATTGAAGATGATAGGGAGACTTGGCTTGAGAGAGTCAATGTACGCCTTGAGAATCTACTATAGAAGGCCAATAGAGACAATTAGATGATCAGACACATGGCTTATCATTACAGGACCCACAATAGGATTTGCAACATGAGGATCAAGAAAATGAAAGCTAGGTTAAGGCAGGCCTTGAAGGGAAAGAAAGAGGAGGATAGACTTAGAATGTTGGCTAAGGCTTCCTTGGCTCATCAGAGCACATGATGGTGGTGCTTCACACAAATTTTGTGAAAATTTTGTTATTTGCAAATTTGGAATTTTAATACATAGGAAAACTGCCTAGAAGCGCAGCGCCACTAGCACTACACTTTTCCTAGGGGCATCCAATGGAGAAATGGTTTGTATTTTTTGGATTCAAAGCGATGAGAACATGTAGCTTAATAAGTTTCAAAGTTTTTGGAGCATAACTGGTCCACCAAAGGGTCCAAAAACACCTTAAAATGACCTTTCTGCCACTTTTTGGACACACAGAAGAATCCTTGGGAGAATCAAGTTTTGAGGTGTCAAATGACCTCCAAATGCAGAAATTCCAGGTTTTCTAGAAATTTCACTTGAAGATATTTCCAATGAGCTATCATGGGTCCAATTTGGATGATGAGAAGGCCTCCAAAAGTGGCCCTTAAAGTGGAGCTATGACTTGAGCCAGTGGTGCTGCGGGCAGGACAAATTTTACTCAGAAGGCCAATTTTCCTAAATTTCGACTATGATCATGGATTCTCTCTCATGGTGGATGATCTACTATTGTAAATGATGCTTTGGAATGTAATTATGGCAGGTAAATAGTGATAGAGGGTAGGTTCATTAGATTAAAGGTTTTTTTGAGGGCAATGAATCGATTTCCCCTCTTTTAGATGCAAGTTGTTTGGTGGCCTAGATTCAAGTTCCTTGTTTAGAGTTTGTTGAAACAGCTCCTCCTTTCATGAATTCGACCCCTGAGGCTAGGATGAGTTGTTTCGATGCCTATATCATGTTTTTTCTTAGTCATTTGTAAAGTTTGGACTCATTTGGATGCTCAGAGCTTGATTGTACATCATTATAAGCAGTTTGGCAAGGAGATTAATAGGATTTGTAGCTATTTTTATGGGATCCCTGTGGTATGGAGTTTTGGCACAGTTTCTTCTTTTGTAATCATTTGTTTACTTGTTTTATGTATGTCATCATCCATTTCATTGCTTCTTATTGAATGTTATCAAGTTTGATGGGCAGAATCCATTGTATCAGTGCTCTACCTTGGGAAATCATTCAATATTTCATGTTTTCTACTGTTTGAGAATGTAGGTTTTAACCCCGTACAGAAATTACCTGCATACGAATTCTAAATCACAAGAAAATAAAAATGCGAGAGCATAACCCATAAAACACATATACACAGAGATTCCCCACTGGATCTCAAAACCGAGACTACCAGCTTGATTTTTCATTATATTCCTTTCAATGTTACAATACATATTTATACATGCCGAAGCATCCAATACCATGGACCGAAAACCATCGCATCGAAAACCATGGACTGAAAACCATAGGTAGGTTCGCCCAACCTAATATAGGTCCAAAAAAAAAATTCTCGGGGCGCTGCCCCGAACCCCGTAGAGGGGGGCTACCCGCCCCCCTCAAACCCCCCGGCTGCACAATCGGCGCGGTGAAGGGGGGGCTCCGCCCCCCTTCTAACCCCCCGGTTCACTACGTAGGTTAGTCATGGAAAGAATATAACACAACCCAACAACTTCAAGTTTTACCTCCAAAAAGAAAAATGTGGAATGACATATATGTACTGGCAATTGTTGAAGCTGACGTAGGCAGAGTTGGTGCTGAAAGTGATGCAAAAGGTGGAATCCGGGTAAGTACATCATGTCTGAAGAATTGTTCACATTCACAAGTTGCTCGAGCCTCTTTTATTAGTTGCAATAGTGTGGTCATGATGTGAATAGAGTTTCTCCCCATACTTGATGTTTTCCTGTAAACAAATCACGATGTTGCATACAATGTTCTTGAATCCATAGTGTTAGTTTTGAATAACAACAGATAAGATGTATGCAATAATTTCAATTAGAAAAACTTTTTGTATACATGAAATACTAATATTTTGTCAAATCAAGTTATGGTAGAGTGCAGTAATCATATTGCATGCTATCCCATAATGCATACATTCCCCCCTCCAATTGGAAAAGGGATTCCATGACCATACAACATATGAAAGGTGTTATGCTGACAGCAAGGCACAGGAATGAACAATACAACAATAAATGAAGGAGAATACACATATCAATGATTGGACAGCGAGAGCTATCGTTATAATGAGAGCAGAGTGTGTAAATATAGTTATTAATAAAAGATAGGATGCTTTGGATTGATGATAAGTTATGCGAAAAAATAAAAATGACAGCAATATGCCAAAAAGATGCTTTACTGGCGGTATTCTAGCTGAAAATGATGCAATTGATCATAAAACAATTTCTCATGCATAAAGGTTCAAAATAGGAAAAAAAATTAAGGAAATAACTTCTCCAATAAAAAAGAAAAAATAAGAAAACGGTATTATAATGATAATTGACGATAAAATATAACTTCAATACCATAAGCAGAGCCTCTGCTACTAACAGGCGTCCATAGCCTCGACAGTGTTGCTTTTTAACCCATATGAGCCAAGATCCTCAATTTATAAATGGAGAGTTCCAGTGATCTTCTACAGAAGAGATCAGTGTGCTCGCGTGGTAACCAGATAACCACATTGCCATTCACTGGGATGTAGCAAAAGTGATAAGGCCGGCTCGTGATGAGATCTCCTATTCCAAGGATAATTTGGCTATCCAGTGGATCATAAACCTGGTGTGGTGGCCATAATGGGAATGTCACTTTGTTACAGCCTTATGAACATGGTAGGCTGGCTCGTAATGAGACCCCCTATCCTCCATCTGCGAACATAATTTTGTTGTTATTACACATTTTTATGATAAAAAGAGGGAGGCTCAGTACTCCTTAAGAGTAGGGATGGTGGAAGAAGTTGAACATGTCAATAGAAAAAAAATATATCCATAATCTTATTTATTACAGACAAAGAAGATTATAACTATGAAGGGTGGAACCAACATGATATTAAGGTGATCAATCAACATCATGTTCAACAGAAAACAATGCAGTAAAGTAGTATATAAGTAATTGTGTCCCTTTTGAAAATAAGCTATCATCAAGGAGCTGTTCTGTTAAAGATCATAACATGAATGATATTAACTTGCTTCAATAGAATCCATAATTCTCGTCCTCATAAAAATAGTGTACTTCATGCCATGAAAGACAATCAGTAAAATGTGGTTGAGATAAACTAGGAATAATCGCACAAAAGGAAGAAAGGGTTGCTCTCGAAAATACTCCCAAAGTGTTGCTCATTTGAAGAAACAGCAAAAACACTCAAAAAAAGTGTTGTTCTTTGTAGGGAACAACAAAGGAAATGCACACCAAAAAGAAAAAATACACACGAAAAAGTGTGAAAATGCAAATATCGTTCCTTTGGAAAAAGGAGCAGCAGAAACTAAAAGTGTTGTTCGTTTAGAAAAGGAACAGCAAAAACGCAAGTGCCATTTCTTTGGAAAATGAACAATAAAAATGAAAAACGTCGTTCCTTTGGAAAAGGAACAGCAAAACACAAGTGTTGTTCATTTGGAAAAGGAACAACAAAAATGAAAAGTGTCATTCCTTTGGAAAAAGAACAGCAAAAACGCAAGTTTCGTCCCTTTGGAAGAAGAACAACAAAAATGAAAAGTGTCGTTCTTTTGGAAAAGGAACAGCGAAAACGCAAGTGTCGTTCCTTTGGAAAAGGAACAACAAAAATGAAAAGTGTCGTTCTTTTGTAAAAGGAATAGCAAAAAAGAAGAGTGTCGTTCCTTTGGAAAAGGAACAACGAAAAACGCAAGTGCCATTCCTTTGGAAAAGGAACAACAAAAATGAAAAGTGTCGTTCCTTTGGAAAAGGAACAACAAAAGCGCAAGTTTCGTTCATTTGGAAAAGGAACAACAAAAACACAATTGTCATTCCTTTGGAAAATGAACAACAAAAATGAAAAGTGCAGAAGTGATGTTCCATTCGAAAAGGAACAACAAAATGTGAAAGTGCAGAAGTGTTGTTCCATTCAGAAAGGAACAACAAAACGTGAAAGTGTAGAAGTGTTATTCCATTCGAAAAGGAACAAAAAAACGTGAAAGTGTAGAAGTGTTGTTCCATTTCGAAAAGGAACAACAAAACGTGCTGCTTCATTTTGAAAAGGAACAGCAAAACGTGTTGTTCTATTTCGAAAAGGAACAACAAAACGTGAAAAAGGAACAGCAAAATGGATATCATAAAATGCAAACATGCAAAAAAAAAATTAATTGTTCATGCCATTGATGCTGAAGATATGTTACAATTTGAATGAAGCAACACCTGAAACACAAAATATAAGAGAAATCAGAAAAGAAACAACATTTTATTTAGAAAAACAGTATGTAAATAAATAAATTAAGTTATAACATTATGATATTATGGAAAAAATTGATCTCTTTGAAAAATGTTTTGGCAGTAGTGACAAGACATGAATCTTCAAATGGAGATTAATTCTTCATTTATTCTATTATGAATCCATTGGGTAATGAGTTGGATGAAATTCCTTTGTTTCATTTAAAATTTCTTTCAAAAATCACTCGTCCATAAATTGACTTTCTTTATTTTCCCAAGACCTGCGAAAAACAAGTATCTACTTGCAATGAAACATTGAATCATGGAGAAAGAGAGGTGCGCGGGCTACCCTAATCCAAGAATTATGAAAAAAAACTAACAAGTAGTTACTATGTAGAACAAATCCACGGAAAAAATAACAAAGTAAAATTTATATGTCACTTGCGGGAGAGCAATGGCCAATCATGCTAACCTGCAATGTTTTAATCACAACTTCTTTGTTTTTCATCAAAATTGAGTGATTCCAAAGCCAAATGAGAGCTAATTCAAATTTTTATCTCCAACAGAAATAGATTTTAAAGATTCAATGATATGATATGTCAATTTTAGTTAGAACAACCTGCATAACAGAGTCATTTTCGATTACCCGGCTTAGACCAACAATTGATATTTCAAGCGTAAATTTTTCATTTGATGTCAGATTTGAATGATTAAAATTGGAAATGAAAATAGATTTATTTATTTATCTCCAATAGAAACATATTTTGAAGAAAAGAAGAATTTATAGGTCAAATATTGTAAGAAACAGCCGGAAAGACAAAGTTTTAAGAGTGCTGATTTACGATAGACAGTCAGTATTTTGATCATAACTTCCCCATACGATATCAAAAATGAGTGATTCCATTGGAATTGTAAACTAGATTCATAGGAGAATTTACAATAGAAACAGGTTTTAAAAATTCATTCATTCAGGCCTCCAAAACTTGACTGTCCCAACTCTGTTCCTGAGCTGCCCGCTAGACATCCGGTCAATGTTTTGGTTCTAACGTTTTCGTTTCAAATCCAAATTGAGTGATTCAAATTGGTTTGGAAATTAGACATCAAGGGATATCTAGGGTAGAAACAGGTTTTAAAAATATTCAATATGGGTCCCTCAAAACATGACTGTCCCGACTGTTTTTCCATAAATCTCATCAAGCCCGCAAGCCAAAAAAAATGATATTCAAGCATTTTTCATATTGATGATAAAAATGAATATAAGTGTTTGTAGAATTGTTATTTCTATTATAAATCATCTACATACACAAATTAATTGAAACATTTATCATCGATGTTGATTTCAATAGC